>JBBGZY010002752.1:0-137500 GCA_037952925.1 Lithobates clamitans | reverse complement strand
GGCCACCCGTTTTTTAACAAGCCCCCCCGAAGCGGAAGAAGCCTATGGCTGCTACTTAGCCAGCAGGCTTCTTCAGATGGATTGGGAGCAGCGCCTCATTTGTGAGCGCCTATTTGGGGAAACAATCCATAAGGGGCTGCAGGGCACGCTAACCAAAAACACCCAACTACATGAGGCAGCCCCCCCCCCTCCTCCTCCTCCTCCTCCTCCTCCTCCTCCTGCCACAACTGAAACACCAGAGCCACAGCCTCAAAAGAAGGCTACAGGGAAGGCTACAGGGAAGGCTGCAGGGAAGGCTGCAGGGAAGGCTGCAGGGCAGCGTGGAGGAAAGGCTGCAGGGAAGAGAAGAAAGTGATGACCTGGGTTCAGTCTGGTCTGACAGAAGACGCAGGCTGTTGTAGGACCACAGTCTGGGGACATCTAGATCATCTGCTGGTGCTGTTGATCTCTGGGATTCTTGGACCAGATTGTGCTCCCTCTTATATGGACTCCTCAAGATCCCAATTTTCTTGTACACCGACTTTTTCCAGCGTTGACTTCCTCTTTATTTTATTTTGACCATGAATAAATGGATCTTTTTTGAGTTTAGCAAAAGACTTTTATGTGTTTTCTTTTAAATCATTGATTTTACACACAATGTTAAATTAACAAGGGACAACAATCTCATTGAGTTTTAAAAAAACACACCAAAAATACATTACTAATGTTAAGAATGTTCAAGTGGTAAGTCTTGAAAAAAAAATATATACATAAACAAAAACGGTGCTTTGGGTTAACTTTATCTAAAAATTAAAAAATAATCACTAGAAAAAAAATAAAAAAGAATAATGGGTTCTTTGTGGTAACTTTACAAACCTAAAAAAAAAAAAAAAAAAAAGGGAAAAAGTATTATTAGTATGGAAACATTGTTTATAAAAAGCATACTATATCATTCATGAGATCAAAGAGAAAAAGAATTCAGAAATCAGTTTGGGAGAACTCTGATTATGAACAGCAAAACACCTTCGTTCTTTAGAGCATTCGTAAAGAAGAAATAAAATGCGCTGCATTCAACGATCACAGATTTTGCAGCGTGATGAATGTGCTACCTACAATACGAACACTAGTTTTACTAGACCGAGTGCTTCCGTTTAGTTTTTGCTTATGAGCATGCGTCGTTTTTTTGTCCGTAGGACTAGCATACAGACGAGCGGACTTCGGGGTCCGTCGTAGTTACGACGTAAAGATTTGAAGCATGTTTCAAATCTAAAGTACGTCGGATTTGAGGCTAAAAAAGTACGTTGAAAGTCCGAAGCAGCCCACACACGATCGGATTACCAGCCAGCTTTAGTCCGTCAGCGTCCGTTGGACTTTTGTAGACGAAAAGTCCGACCGTGTGTACGCGGCATAAGAAATTGCAAAAAATGGACTTTGTAGACACACACGTAGGATACAAAAATATCTGAATTTTTTATTGGATAAAGTTAAAAAAGGTAAAATGTAGAAAACATAAAAAGAACAGACATCATACTAATGATGACATAGAATACATGACCCCGGGGACTCCAATAACACCTCCAAATATTATAATCTAATCCAGTGGGATGAAAAATAAGATCCGGTATAACCAGTAGCGGCATCCAAGAGGAATAAAGTGCATGGAGTAGTTGAGTCGCAGTGTGAGGTCACAGGAGGATTTTCCCCTCTACATGTTTCACACAATTGTGCTTCTTCAGGAGATTACAGATCTGATAAACATGTAAAAAACATAAAATAAGTATATATATATATATATAATACTATCCAGTACATAAAGCAATATAAACAATGAAATGGTCATTTCAATGGGATCTAGCAGGATGGAGCCGGTGACCACCGGGGTGGCAAAAAGTAACAATCCTCCCATGGGGACGCAGCCACACATTACAAAAACTAATAAATTAAAAAAGTTTTTTGCATAACAAGTCAAATTTTGCAAGATATATTCCATAGAAATAGATACTTACATAATATGAAGATTTTTATGGTACAGTGGAACCTCGGTGTGCGAGTAACGCAGTTAACGAGCATTTCGCAAACCGAGCACTGTGTTTCTAAAAATCCTAACTTGGTTTGCGAGTGTTGTCTCGCAAAACAAGCAGGATTCAGGCCAAAAGTGGTGTGCAGTACTGCTTTTGGCCTGAGGTGGTGGGCGCCGGACCTGAGCAGAGCCGAAATTCACTGATCGGCGCTGTGCGGAAAGGCCCAAGGACAGTTCAGCTGACCTCAGCAAACCTCGGTAAGGCTCGTGAACGGAGTCTTTCCAAGGTTTGCCGAGGTCAGCCGAAGTGTCCCTCGGGCCTTTTCGTCTGTTTCCGGAGGATTTTCCGCTCTACATGTTTCACACAATTGTGCTTCTTCAGGAGATAACAGATCTGATAAACATGGAAAAGCATCAAATAAGTATATATATATATATATATAACATACTATCCAGTACATAAAGCAATATAAACAATGAAATGGTCATTTCAATGGGATGTAGCAGGATGGAGCCCAAGTCCGGTGACCACCGGGGGAGGGGGGGAAGTAACAATCCTCCCATGGGGACGCAGCCACACATTACACAAAGTAATAAATTAACCACTTCAGCTCCGGACCATTTGGCTGGCCAAAGACCAGAGCACTTTTTTGCGATTTGGCGCTGTGTCGCTTTAACTGACAATCGCGTGGTCGTGTGCGGCGTGGCTCCCCAACAAAATTGACGTCTTCTTTTTTTTCCCCACAAATAGAGCTTTCTTTTTGGTGGTATTTGATCCCCTCTGCGTTTTTTAATTTTTTTCGTTATAAACAAAAAAAGAGCGACAGTTTTGAAAAAACAAAGCAATATTTTTTACTTTTTGCTATAATAAATTCCCCCCAAAAATATATGAAAAAACATTTTTTTCCTCAGTTTAGGCCAATAAGTATTCTTCTACATATTTTTGTAAAAAAAAATTGCAATAAGTGTTTATTGGTTGGTTTGCGCAAAAGTTATAGTGTCTACAAAATAGAGGATAGTTTTATGGCATTTTTATTAATTTTTTTTTGGCAGCGGCCTGCGATTTTTATTGTGACTGTGACATTATGGCGGACACATCGGACACTTTTGGCGCTATTTTGGAACCATTCACATTTATACAGCGATCAGTGCTATAAAAATGCTATAAAAATGCATTGATTACTGTGTAAATGTGACTGGCAGTGAAGGGGTTAACCAGGAGGGGCGCTGAAGGGGTTAAGTGTGTCCTAGAGATGTGTTCTAACTGTGGGGGGAGGGGCTACGTGTGACACGACACTGATCACCGCTCCCGATTACAGAGAACTGTGATCAGTGTCCTGTCACTAGGCAGAACGGGGGAAATGATTGTTTACATCAGCATTTCCCCGTTCTTCCTCTCTGTGAGACGATCGCGGGTATCCCCCAGACATCGAGTCACACCCACGGAGCTCGCAGTGCCCACCCACAATGCCACGTCTTAAAGGGCGACGTACAGGTACATTAATATGCCTGTCCGTGACAGTCTGAAGACGTATATCGGCGTGAGCCGGTCGGCAAGCGGTTAAAAAAGTTTTATGCATAACAAGTCAAATTTTGCAAGATATATTCCATAGAAATAGATACATAATATGAAGATTTTGAAGGTAATACATTGTAGGGGTCATGTATGAATAAATCACACAAAGAATCCCCAATATTGAAATAGTAAAATTCTGTAAAACAAAAAAAAAATAAGAAAGGGAAAGAAAAACATAATCCATATGGTACCTAGAACTATGTATATACATGACATGTGAAGGACCTAAACCACAGTCACTTACGCCATCCGTTAGACATAGAATCTAACCCCTCCAAATCCCCCCACAAATGACGTGAGAAGATTATGGAGTAAATGGCCTTGACGGCCTTTTTATTAATAATTACCATAAATTAAATAAATAATATTTTAAATAACTCTTAACCAACTTTTTATGTACTTTTTTGAGGTGTTGAAGGTTAACACCCACCACTGGTCACTGCGACAAACTTTTAACTTTAGGCCTCCAGTCGCAAGCCCCCGGACTCAGAGACGGTACTCAACCTTCGCAGTGACCTACCGTATACCCGTTTCTGGTTAACCCCTCGTTAACCGGAAGGTACCTGATAACCGCATAGCACAGATGGGTACCAACCATTGTTATATACATATAACATCCATCTTCTCCTCCTAATACCCCATCACTGCCACAGCACGAAAGGGGTAAAACCTTACCCTTGCATGCGCCTCCACACCCTCAGTGCTCACTGTATGCCTTCCTGCAAACCTAGAGCCCAAAGATCTGTTCCCACTTCATTAAGGTGCACTCCGTCGCTCCTAAGATACCTCCATGTATCCACCTCCGACTCTCTATGACGTATGGCCACACCCCCGTTCCTAATCACACACATGTTCACTTCCTTGTTTACTTTACTCGGGCCCTATCAACCTTTTTAGCTGATCAAGCCCCACCTTCAAGACGTCCTGCCCACCATATCTGACCTAACAATGACCATTCCGAGGAAAGCCATCTGAAGGTGTAAAAATTCACCTTTTAAGTCCCGTATGAGATCCCGCATAGACCTGTCTCCTATATCGTTCCCCATAAATGCCACACCAAACATCTGGTGACCTGTCCCAATGAGAGAACCTGTGTACTTCTAAACGCACCCTGTTCCAAAGCATGCCCAGTACCCCGATCCATTTTTTACCTAAGCTGACTCTGGGGATTGCAAACTGCCTACCGTTAGGCTGAACCGCAACTTGTCTGGCCCCCCAGAAAACGTATGAGTGACCCGGGATCCAAACTGGCCAACCTCTCCACCTGTTAACAAGAAAATGACCACCCAAAACAGTAAGCTCCCCATCACTAAAATAAAAGCCCGAAAACCCTGTGTGACCTGATTTTGTAACAAAGGTGGGCGAATGCAAAGCTTAAATCTGTCCGAGTTCCCACTACCAATGCGCTTAACTGCTTCCTAACTGAGACCAACCCAGGAAGCCTCTGTGGCCGCCCCTATTCAAAAGAAAGGGAGGCGTAACTTCTTGAACCGTAGCCGGCTGATGTCAAACATTTTTTGAAATACAGCTATGAATTAGAACCTTGACAAGTACGACCCATCGCTATGTATCAGAAGTGAGCCTGTGAGCCCAGGACGCATGTCCCTGAAGGATTCCGCCATTCTTACCGGACAAATTAGTGACTCAGCTATCCGGGACACTTCAAATTGCCTGCCCTTCCCAGACCGATCAGTTTTATGATCGTCTTACCCACATACAGACCGAATCCTGCAAATAATCCACATACCACACCAGCAGCCCCCCTTTCGAGACCGTTTTAAGGGCTAACTAACTCGCTTATCTGTAACGCCCCAAACAAAGCCAGTGCAAGGGCCAAGCGGAATAGAGCACATTCATCCTCTGAGCTGCAAATGTTACTCAGATGGGAAAAAATAAGACACGTCTAAGGAAAGTGGGCGCCGCCCATCCCTCTTTCCATTGCACCCTGCTGTACCCCAGTACTGCTTTATTCAACCAGAAATCCTTAGTATATTCCCATTGCCCTTTTTTGAAAAGAAAAGGCCAAACCTGCCAACTTACGATCGATGGCAGCTGCCAAGATACCCCTCTCTAATACCTTATCAATAAAATAGAGAACTATGCAAGCATATGTTACAATGTAAACCTATAGATTATGCAAAAAAAGTGCTATAGTGCATGAACAATAGATGTGCTGCTTTTGCAATAAAGTGAATCCAATATATTATACAATATATTATGATGTGAACCCATATGTTATACAGGAAAAGGTGCTATACTGCATGAACGATAATTGCGCTACATTGCAATAAAGTGAATCCAGTGCATCAAATGAAATGTCCTCAAATATTAAAAAAACACAGAACACTCAGGGGAAGCAGTAAAGAAAAACCTGTTCAGCTTCCCCGAGAATGAATTCATCCGTTGTGGGGTCTCAGTCAAGATAGTGTGGAGTTTGTACACTCAGAGGAGCCTAGGACGCTCTCTGCAGTCTGTCATTTGGCTTTGAACTGCAGCGATCCTTTTCTCGTCTACAGCGGCTGACTGCTACTTGCATATCCATATGTTTTCTTACTACGGGGCGCACGTGAGTGTATCTCATAGTGATTTGCTGGTGTCCTACATCTAGTTCATTGCGCAATGAAGTTTTTTTCCTTGTTTGTTTTACATATAATCATCAGTGTTGAGAACCATATTTTATAAGGCTGAAGTCGGATGGTATTATCGTTCAGGAATGACAAGTGAACACTTAAATTAAGCAATTAAGGAACCATAACTACTGGGACTACTTTTAAATTTCCACTAGAATTAGCTTCCTTTAGAATCTCTCTCCTTATTTAATCACATCATCAGCGTGGCTGTATATTTAACTTAAATTTATTTATTTATTTAAGGTATTTATATTCACTAATTTATTATAACTTATGTTTTGATGGACGCTCTATACTCCACTATATTATTTATTTATTTATTTTATTCACGCATGTGCAATATTACCTCACATTGGTATAGGTATTTAAATGGTTTGGAGTTTTTTGAAACACTTTATTACATATTTTTAGCGTACTTTTACACAGTTCCCACACTGGTTTGGATATTTATTTGTGGGATGCAGAAATTTGCACAAAAATTTTAAGTTGACTGATCATTTAGTGAAGCGCTTCAATTTTTTCTATATGTTGATTTATATGTAGGGATTCTGAGCACCTTGTATTGATAGCAGCCTTCTTTTTATTTGATTAGTTCATTTTGGATTGTGTTTTTTTGTTTTTTTATCATAATATCCATCACAGCGCTCGGTTTTTTTCACATTTACCAATGTTTAAATAATATAGCTGCCTGCGGTAGTGATAGGATCAGGAAAAAACCACCAACCTTCTACAGGTAGCTTTAGCTGAACACTGTGCAGAGGTCGCACTACACTAACGTGTAAATAATGTAGCTGCCTGCGGTAGTGATAGGATCAGGAAAACAAAGCCCACCTTCTACAGGTAGCTTTAGCTAAACACTGTGCAGAGGTCGCACTAAATTAACTTGTAGCTTTAGCTGAACACTGTGCAGAGGTCGCACTACACTAACTTGTAGCTTTAGCTGAACACTGTGCAGAGGACGCACTACACTAACGTTTAAATAATGTAGCTGCCTGCGGTAGTGATAGGATCAGGAAAACACCACCAACCTTCTACAAGTAGCTTTAGCTGAACACTGTGCAGAGGCCCCACTACACTAACATGTAAATAATGTAGCTGCCTGCGGTAGTGATAAGATCAGGAAAACACCACCAACCTTCTACAGGTAGCTTTAGCTGAACACTGTGCGGAGGTCGCACTACACTAACATGTAAATAATGTAGCTGCCTGCGGTAGTGATAGGATCAGGAAAACACCAACCTTCTACAGGTAGCTTTAGCTGAACACTGTGCAGAGTTCGCACTACACTAACGTGTAAATAATGTAGCTGCCTGCGGTAGTGATAGGATCAGGAAAACAACACCAACCTTCTACAGGTAGCTTTAGCTGAACACTGTGCAGACTTCGCACTACACTAACGTGTAAATAATGTAGCTGCCTGCGGTAGTGATAGGATCAGGAAAACAAAGCCATCCTTCTACAGGTAGCTTTAGCTAAACACTGTGCAGAGGTCGCACTACATTAACTTGTAGCTTTAGCTGAACACTGTGCAGAGGTCGCACTACACTAACTTGTAGCTTTAGCTGAACACTGTGCAGAGGACGCACTACACTAACATTTAAATAATGTAGCTGCCTGCGGTAGTGATAGGATCAGGAAAACACCACCAACCTTCTACAAGTAGCTTTAGCTGAACACTGTGCAGAGGCCCCACTACACTAATGTGTAAATAATGTAGCTGCCTGCGGTAGTGATAGGATCAGGAAAACACCACCAACCTTCTACAGGTAGCTTTAGCTGAACATTGTGCAGAGGCCCCACTACACTAACGTGTAAATAATGTAGCTGCCTGCGGTAGTGATAGGATCAGGAAAACAGCACTAACCTTCTACAGGTAGCTTTAGCTGAACACTGTGCAGAGGTCGCACTACACTAACGTGTAAATAATGTAGCTGCCTGCGGTAGTGATAGGATCAGGAAAACAACACCAACCTTCTACAGGTAGCTTTAGCTGAACACTGTGCAGAGGTCACACTACACTAACATGTAAATAATGTGGCTGCCTGCGGTAGTGATAGGATCAGGAAAACAACACCAACCTTCTACAGGTAGCTTTAGCTAAACACTGTGCAGAGGTTGCACTACACTAACTTGTAGCTTTAGCTGAACACTGTGCAGAGGATGCACTACACTAACGTTTAAATAATGTAGCTGCCTGCGGTAGTGATAGGATCAGCAAAGCAACACCAACCTTCTGCAGGTAGCTTTAGCTGAACACAGTGCAGAGGTCGCACTACACTAACTTTTAGCTTTAGCTGAACACTGTGCAGAGGTCGCACTACACTAACGTGTAAATAATGTAGCTGCCTGCGGTAGTGATAGGATCAGGAAAACAACACCAACCTTCTACAGGTAGCTTTTGCTGAACACTGTGCAGAGGTCGCACTACATTAACGTGTAAATAATGTAGCTGCCTGCGGTAGTGATAGGATCAGGAAAACAACACCAAGTTTCTACAGGTAGCTTTATCTGAACACTGTGCAGAGGTCGCACTACACTAATGTGTAAATAATGTAACTGCCTGCGGTAGTGATAGGATCAGAAAAACAACACCAACCTTCTACAGGTAGCTTTAGCTGAACACTGTGCAGAGGTCGCACTACATTAACTTGTAGCTTTAGCTGAACACTGTGCAGAGGACGCACTACACTAATGTTTAAATAATGTAGCTGCCTGCGGTAGTGATAGGATCAGGAAAACAACACCAACTTTCTACAGGTAGCTTTATCTGAACACTGTGCAGAGGACGCACTACATTAACGTTTAAATAATGTAGCTGCCTGTGGTAGTGATAGGATCAGGAAAACACCAAAAAACTTCTACAAGTAGCTTTAGCTAAACATTGTGCAGAGGCCCCACTACACTAACGTGTAAATAATGTAGCTGCCTGCGCTAGTGATGGGATCAGGAAAACAGCACTAACCTTCTACAGGTAGCTTTAGCTGAACACTGTGCAGGGGTCGCACTACACTAACGTGTAAATAATGTAGCTGCCTGCGGTAGTGATAGGATCAGGAAAACAACACCAACCTTCTACAGGTAGCTTTAGCTGAACACTGTGCAGAGGTCACACTACACTAACATGTAAATAATGTAGCTGCCTGCGGTAGTGATAGGATCAGGAAAACAACACCAACCTTCTACAGGTAGCTTTAGCTAAACACTGTGCAGAGGTTGCACTACACTAACTTGTAGCTTTAGCTGAACACTGTGCAGAGGTCGCACTACACTAACTTGAAGCTTTAGCTGAACACTGTGCAGAGGATGCACTACACTAACGTGTAAATAATGTCGCTACCTGCGGTAGTGATAGGATCAGGAAAACAACACCAACCTTCTACAGGTAGCTTTTGCTGAACACTGTGCAGAGGTTGCACTACATTAACGTGTAAATAATGTAGCTGCCTGCAGTAGTGATAGGATCAGGAAAACACCACCAACCTTCTACAGGTAGCTTTAGCTGAACACTGTGCAGAGGTCACACTACACTAACGTTTAAATAATGTAGCTGCCTGCGGTAGTGATAGGATCAGGAAAACACCATCAACCTTCTAAAGGTAGCTTTAGCTGAACACTGTGCAGAGCTCGCAAAAAACGAACTTGTAGCTTTAGCTGAACACTGTGCAGAGGTCGCACCACACTAACTTGTAGCTTTAGCTGAACACTGTGCTGAGGTCGCACTACACTAACTTGTAGCTTTAGCTGAACACTGTGCAGAGGACGCACTACACTAACTTGTAGCTTTAGCTGAACACTGTGCAGAGGTCGCACTACACTAACTTGTAGCTTTAGCTGAACACTGTGCAGAGGTCGCACTACACTAACTTGTAGCTTTAGCTGAACACTGTGCAGAGGTTGCACTACACTAGCTTGTAGCTTTAGCTGAACACTGTGCAGAGGTCGCACTACACTAACTTGGAGCTTTAGCTGAACACTGTGCAGAGGCTGCACTACACTAACTTGTAGCTTTAGCTGAATACTGTGCAGAGGTCGCACTACACTAACTTGTAGCTTTAGCTGAACACTGTGCAGAGGTCGCACTACACTAACTTGTAGCTTTAGCTGAACACTGTGCAGAGGTCGCACTACACAAACTTTTAGCTTTAGCTGAACACTGTGCAGAGGACGCACTACACTAATGTTTAAATAATGTAGCTGCCTGCGCTAGTGATAGGATCAGGAAAACACCACCAACCTTTTACAGGTAGCTTTAGCTGAACACTGTGCAGAGGTCGCACTACACTAACGTGTAAATAATGTAGCTGCCTGCGGTAGTGATAGGATCAGGAAAACAACACCAACCTTCTACAGGTAGCTTTAGCTGAACACTGTGCAGAGGTCACACTACACTAACATGTAAATAATGTAGCTGCCTGCGGTAGTGATAGGATCAGGAAAACAACACCAACCTTCTACAGGTAGCTTTAGCTAAACACTGTGCAGAGGTTGCACTACACTAACTTGTAGCTTTAGCTCAGTGGTTCTCAACCTCTCTAGCGCCGTGACCCCTTGATAAAATTTCCCAAGTTGTGGGGACCCCTAACAGTAAAATTATTTTCGTTGGTCGCGTTTGCTGGCACAGTGGTGGCGTTTGCTGGCACAGTGGGCACAGTGCTGACAATTGATGGGCACAGTGGCTGCACAGTGGGACGTTTGCTGGCACAGTGGCGACAATTGATGGGCACAGTGGCTGCGTTTGGCACAGTGGCAACAATTAAAGGGCACAGTGGCTGCGTTTGATGGCACAGGTGGTGACGTTTGCTGGCACCGTGGCGACAATTTATGGGCACAGTGGTTGCGTTTGGCACAGTGGCAACAATTAAAGGGCACAGTGGCTGCATTTGATGGCACAGTGGCTGCGTTTGATGACACAGTGGCTACGTTTGATGACACAGTGGTGACAATTGATGGGCACAATGGCTGCATTTGATGGCACAGTGGCGACAGTTGACGAGCACAGTGGCTGCATTTGATGGCACAATGGCGGCGTTTGCTGGCACAGTGGCGACAATTGACGAGCACAGTGGCTGCATTTGATGGCACAGTGGCGGCGTTTGCTGGCACAGTGGTGACAATTGATGGGCACAATGGCTGCATTTGATGGCACAGTGGCGGTGTTGCTGGCAGTGGTGACAATTGATGGGCACAATGGCTGCATTTGATGGCACAGTGGCAGTGTTGCTGGCAGTGGTGACAATTGATGGGCACAGTGACTGTGTTTGATGGCACAGTGGCGACAATTGATGGGCACAGTGGCTGCACAGTGGCAACGTTTGCTGGCACAGTGGCGACAATTGATGGGCACAGTGGCTGCGTTTGGCACAGTGGCAACAATTAAAGGGCACAGTTCCTGCATTTAATGGCACAGTGGCGACAATTGATGAGCACAGTGGCTGCATTTGATGGCACAGTGGCAGCGTTTGCTGGCAGAGTGGCGACAATTGATGGGCACAGTGGCTGCACAGTGGCGACGTTTGCTGGCACAGTGGCGACAATTGATGTGCACAGTGGCTGCATTTGATGGCACAGTGGTGGCGTTTGCTGGCACAGTGGCGACAATTGATGGGCACAGTGGCGACAATTGATGGGCACAGTGGCTGGCACAGTGGCGACAATTGATGGGCACAGTGGCTGCGTTTGCTGGCACAGTGGCGACAATTGATGAGCACAGTGACTGCATTTGATGGCACAGTGGTGGCATTTGCTGGCACAGTGGCGACAATTGATGGGCACAGTGGCAACAATTGATGGGCACAGTGGCTGCACAGTGGCGATGTTTGCTGGCACAATGGCGACAATTGATGGGCACAGTGGCTGCGTTTGATGGCACAGTGGTGACAGTTAATGGGCACAGTGGCTGCACAGTGGGGACGTTTGCTGGCACAGTGGCGACAATTGATGGGCACAGTGGCTGTGTTTGGCACAGTGGCAACAATTAAAGGGCATAGTGGCTGTGTTTGATGGCACAGTGGCGACAATTGATGGGCACAGTGGCTGCATTTAAAGGCACAGTTGCAGCGTTTTAATGGGGGTTCTTATTTTCAGATTTGTTCAGTTTGTTTGCGCCCCCACCACTTATTTATATATAAACGTCCCGGTTGGTTCCTCAAAAGTGGTTATTCCGTGCCAGTGCTAGATACACAAAGTGTATAGCACCCAAACATGTATCTAGCACTGGCACGGAATAAACACTTTTGAGGAACCAACTGGGACATTTATATATATATATATATATATATATATAAATGTTAAGTAACATAATGAAGAAAATGTTATCTTGTCAGCTTCTACTGTGTGTCTGACTTACCAGATGTCACAGTGACACAGGTGTTCTTCAGGTGTTTCGTTGCCTCCCTCTTGGTACACTCATCCACAGCAGGCGGACTTCAGTGGGTGTAACAAGATGTCCGCTTGCCGACTTCTAAGTCTAAAGCCGCGTACACACGGTCGGACTTTTCGTCTACAAAAGTCCAACGGACGCTGACGGACTAAAGCTGGCTGGTAATCCGATCGTGTGTGGGCTTCTCCGGACTTTCAACGTACTTTTTTAGCCTCAAATCCGACGTACTTTAGATTTGAAACATGCTTCAAATCTTTACGTCGTAACTACGACGGACCCCGAAATCCGCTCGTCTGTGTGCTAGTCCGACGGACAAAAACCCACGCTAGGGCAGCTATTGGCTACTGGCTATGAACTTCCTTATTTTAGTCTGGTGTACGTCATCACGTACGAATCCATCGGACTTTTGTGTGGTCGTGTGTAGGCAAGTCCGTTCGTTAGAAAGTCTGCCACAAGTCCGCCGCAAGTCTGCCGAAAGTCCTCCGGAAGTCTGTTGGACAGGCTGTCGGACTTTTGTAGCTGAAAAGTCCGACCGTGTGTATGCGGCATAAGCATTACTGTGGACGAGAGTACCAAGATGGCGGCGACGAAACGTCACTTCCGTGCAGTCTCTCCTCTGCAGGAAGTGACATCTCGCTGGCCGAGACGGACGGACTCCGGCAGTAACTTCGGGTCCGTCTCGGCCAGCATCTCAGGCAGCATCTCGGCCAGCATCCGCGACCCCCTGGAGAATCGGCAATCGACCCCCCAGGGGGTCGCAACCCCCAGGTTGAGAACCGATGCTTTAGCTGAACACTGTGCAGAGGTCGCACTACACTAACTTGAAGCTTTAGCTGAACACTGTGCAGAGGATGCACTACACTAACGTTTAAATAATGTAGCTGCCTGCGGTAGTGATAGGATCAGCAAAGCAACACCAACCTTCTGCAGGTAGCTTTAACTGAACACAGTGCAGAGGTCGCACTACACTAACTTTTAGCTTTAGCTGAACACTGTGCAGAGGTCGCACTACACTAACGTGTAAATAATGTAGCTGCCTGCGGTAGTGATAGGATCAGGAAAACAACACCAACCTTCTACAGGTAGCTTGAGCTGAACACGGTGCAGAGGTCGCACTATACTAATGTGTAAATAATGTAGCTGCCTGTGGTAGTGATAGGATCAGGAAAACAACACCAACCTTCTACAGGTAGCTTTTGCTGAACACTGTGCAGAGGTCGCACTACACTAATGTGTAAATAATGTAGCTGCCTGCAGTAGTGCTAGGATCAGGAAAACACCACCAACCTTCTACAGGTAGCTTTAGCTGAACACTGTGCAGAGGTCACACTACACTAACGTTTAAATAATGTAGCTGCCTGCGGTAGTGATAGGATCAGGAGAACACCACCAACCTACAGGTAGCTTTAGCTGAACACTGTGCAGAGCTCGCAAAAAACTAACTTGTAGCTTTAGCTGAACACTGTGCAGAGCTCGCAAAAAACTAACTTGTAGCTTTAGCTGAACACTGTGCAGAGGTCGCACCACACTAACTTGTAGCTTTAGCAGAACACTGTGCAGAGGTCGCACTACACTAACTTGTAGCTTTAGCTGAACACTGTGCAGAGGTTGCACTACACTAACTTGTAGCTTTAGCTGAACATTGTGCAGAGGTCGCACTACACTAGCTTGTAGTTTTAGCTGAACACTGTGCAGAGGTCGCACTACACTAACTTGTAGCTTTAGCTAAACACTGTGCAGAGGTCGAACTACACTAACTTGTAGCTTTAGCTGAACACTGTGCAGAGGTCGCACTACACTAACTTTTAGCTTTAGCTGAATACTGTGCAGAGGTCGCACTGCACTAACTTGTGGCTTTAGCTGAACACTGTGCAGAGGTTGCACTACACTAACGTGTAAATAATGTAGCTGCCTGCGGTAGTGACAGGATCAGGAAAACAACACCAACCTTCTACAGGTAGCTTTAGCCGAACACTGTGCAGAGGTCGCACTAAACTAACTTGTAGCTTTAGCTGAGCACTGTGCAGAGGTAGTGCTATACTAACTTGTAGCTTTAGCTGAACACTGTGCAGAGGTCTCACTACACTAACTTGTAGCTTTAGCTGAACACTGTGCAGAGGTCGCACTACACTAACTTGTAGCTTTAGCTGAACACTGTGCAGAGGTTGCACTACACTAGCTTGTAGCTTTAGCTGAACACTAGGCAGAGGTCACACTACACTAACTTGGAGCTTTAGCTGAACACTGTGCAGAGGCTGCACTACACTAACTTGTAGCTTTAGCTGAATACTGTGCAGAGGTCGCACTGCACTAACTTGTGGCTTTAGCTGAACACTGTGCAGAGGTTGCACTACACTAACGTGTAAATAATGTAGCTGCCTGCAGTAGTGACAGGATCAGGAAAACAACACCAACCTTCTACAGGTAGCTTTAGCTGAACACTGTGCAGAGATCGCACTACACTAACATGTAAATAATGTAGCTGCCTGCGGTAGTGATAGGATCAGGAAAACACCACCAACCTTCTACAGATAGCTTTAGCAGAACACTGTGCAGAGGTCGCACTACACTAACGTGTAAATATTGTAGCTGTCTGCGGTAGTGATAGGATCAGGAAAACAACACCAACCTTCTACAGGTAGCTTTTGCTGAACACTGTGCAGAGGTCGCACTACACTAATGTGTAAATAATGTAGCTGCCTGCAGTAGTGGTAGGATCAGGAAAACACCACCAACCTTCTACAGGTAGCTTTAGCTGAACACTGTGCAGAGTTCGCAAAAAATTAACTTGTAGCTTTAGCTGAACACTGTGCAGAGGTCGCACCACACTAACTTATAGCTTTAGCTGAACACTGTGCAGAGGTCGTATTACACTAACTTGTAGCTTTAGCTGAACACTGTGCAGAGGTTGCACTACACTAACTTGTAGCTTTAGCTGAACACTGTGCAGAGGTTGCACTACACTAACTTGTAGCTTTAGCTGAACACTGTGCAGAGGTTGCACTACACTAACTTGTAGCTTTAGCTGAACATTGTGCAGAGGTCGCACTACACTAGCTTGTAGCTTTAGCTGAACACTGTGCAGAGGTCGCACTACACTAACTTGGAGCTCTAGCTGAACATTGTGCAGAGATCGCACTACACTAACTTGTAGCTTTAGCTGAATACTGTGCAGAGGTCGCACTACACTAACTTGTAGATTTAGCTGAACACTGTGCAGAGGTCGCACTACACTAACTTGTAGCTTTAGCTGAACACTGCGCAGAGGTCGCACTACACTAACGTGTAAATAATGTAGCTGCCTGCGGTAGTGACAGGATCAGGAAAACAACACCAACCTTCTACAGGTAGCTTTAGCCGAACACTGTGCAGAGGTCGCACTACACTAACTTGTAGCTTTAGCTGAACACTGTGCAGAGGTCGCATTACACTAACTTGTAGCTTTAGCTGAACACTGTGCAGAGGTCGCACTACACTAACTTGTAGCTTTAGCTGAACACTGTGCAGAGGTCGCACTACACTAGCTTGCAGCTTTAGCTGAACACTGTGCAGAGGTCACAGCACACTAACTTGTAGCTTTAGCTGAACACTATGCAGAGGTCGCACTACACTAACTTGTAGCTTTAGCTGAACACTGTGCAGAGGTCGCACTACACTAACTTGTAGCTTTAGCTGAACACTGTGCAGAGGTCGCACTACACTAACGTGTAAATAATGTAGCTGCCTGCAGTAGTGACAGGATAAGGAAAACAACACCAACCTTCTACAGGTAACTTTAACCGAACACTGTGCAGAGGTCACACTACATTAACTTGTAGCTTTAGCTGAACACTGTGCAGAGGTCGCACTACACTAACTTGTAGCTTTAGCTGAACACTGTGCAGAGGTCGCACTACACTAATTTGTAGCTTTAGCCGAACACTGTGCAGAGGTCGCACTGCACTTATTGTAAATACTGCCTGACTGTGTTACTAATCGGATCAGAAGAACACCAGCAATTTATCTTCAGGTAGCTGTAAATACTATAACAACACCTGCCTGCCTGTCAGTAGGAAGATAATAACAGGAACGGATCTAGCTAAACTGAATACAGTGTATATATATATATATATATATACATATATATACAACACCTGGGATGCATATATATATATATATACACAATACACTGTAAGTGCAGCTAACTGACTGACTGTCCCGCCTAATCTATCTAACTTAAATCAAATGACACTGTCTGTCTCTCTGTCTCTGTTTCTCAACGCCGGAACACACTACACAGGGTCGATGCGCAGGCGGCCTTATATAGTGTGGGGCGTGTGCTAAACCCCCTGAGCCATAATTGGCCAAAGCCACCCTGGCTTTGGCCAATTACAGCTCTCTGTACGGGCGGCGCTGTGATTGGCCAAGCATGCGGGTCATAGTGCATGCTTGGCCAATCATCAGCTAGCAATGCACTGCGATGCTGCAGTGAATTATGGACCATGACGCACCACTCGAATTTGGCACAAACGGCCCATATCGTTCACAATTCGGCGAACGGCCAAACACACGATGTTTGAGTCGAACATGGGTTTGACTGAAACATGAAGTTCATCCCTAGTTACAAGAAGCAAAATGGAGGAAGAGGGGGCAGGCGGGACTTTTAAGGTACCAAGGGATAGAATAAGCAATCAATGCAGCAAAATATACCATTTATTTAAACAATTCTTTAAAATCACAATAAACATTTACAAGAATTACGTATTACTTCTTTTGACATGTACAACCACTTCTTACTCTACATGTTTTGCTCAAAGGAGCTTCTTCAGGAGATTTTTGAAAGTGTCGCATGAAGTAATATATACTATAAGAAAAACAACAATTGTAAATGATTATGTTTGAAAATTGCCATGAATAAAATTGCATGGCATGTCAATAGGACATGCCTATGTATATTTAATAGAAAAATATTCATACATTATACAAAATAATGATGAACTGAAGATGAATGCCTACCGGATGCTTGTGTTCAAGAAGTATTCATTTTTGATTCCTAAACTGAAGCCAGGATTTACAAAATGAGAAGACCTTTGGTAACCAGAGAGAGAGGATAAAATATCAACATGTTGGATATGGTTGTCAGATATGGGGACTCATCAAGGCCGAGATGCTGAGAGCGGTAACCTCTTGCGACTAAGCGCACTCCACTCCTGGAGATGGTACAGGGGGTGAAGGGCTCAAAGAGGCACGAGTCACCAGCAGGCAGGGCAGGTCTTGCGTGAAGGTCACCTGGAAGGAGACAGCTGTGCAGGACTGGGAGATGCTGAAGCTCAGGGAGGTAGATGAGCAGCTAGTCCAACAACAGGCCGGGGGTCAAACACCGATGACTGGCAAGAGTCTCTTAGATGGGCAGAACAGTCTTGTGCTGGAGACTGATAGCAGGTCTGTAAATAGGCTGATGATTAAATGCTGAAGACTGATTGGAAGTCAATAAAACAGGCAGAGGGTCAAACACAGATAACTGCAGGCAAAGTCTGTGAGCAAGCCAGGGGTCAAGCACTGGAGACAAATAGCAGACTCTGAGAGCAGGCCGAGGGTCAACCACTGGTACAGGAAGGGATAACCTTAGACAGGCCGAGGGTCAAACACAGGAGGCAAGTAGGTCCGAGAGGCAAGCCGAAAGTCAGATGCAGGAAGCAATCAGCATAAGTTAAGGTCAATCCGGGTCACAATGGGTAATCAAGAATCAGGATACAAGCAGGAAACACACAGGAAGCTGAAAGACAAACCAGCAACTTGGCCATGGCACAGAGTGGCTTTTATAGGCAGTGGGAGGCTCAGGTTCTGCATGCGCTATTGCGTATGCCCATTCGCCGTTCCGCTGGATTGCGCACGCGCATTCACCATTTCCCTGAATTGCACATGCGCATTAGCCTTTCAGCTGTATTGTGCCCAGAGATGCGCCAGGGTGCCGCTCTACCGGGCATGTGCGTAGGAAAGCGGTCATATTGGCGAGGCTGGTACTTGCTTCTTTCCTGACAATGGTTCAAAATAATAATACTAAAGAGTATAGGGTAGTGAGTAGGGCAAAAACATTTACCTCAATTCTAGATAATGAAAAACATAGAACCAATTTGATCTTCCATCCCTAAAATGAGGGGATAATCTGATGATTCGGACAGTAAACAGGAGGACCGAGAATGGTGAATGCCGCCCCTTATTTTTATCCCCTACAGCGCCCAGAGACGTACCCGTGGCACGCTTGCTGTTGGGCTCTACTGTTTAGGGAATTAACCTGTATTATCCTATAATAATATAATAATAATATAAGTAAGAAAAAAATGGAATTCATTTATGATGTTGTTGGTAATTCCTATATAGATTTAGTATTTCTAATCGTTGTGGGCGATTAACCAAGGGGTCAGTTTGAAAGAGGGGACAGTAAAGGCAGAGCCCACGAAGATCAGATGGCATTTCAAATCTTTCAAGGCTCTGCAAACAATACCCTGCTTGAGCTGCATAGGCAGATCACCAGTGGCGTGTCCAGCTCTCATATTTAGGGGGGGCACATGGACAGGGACAAACGTAGGGGGGCAACCATAATATGCAATATATATATATATATATATATATATCCTGGGGCCCTTTACTATGATCCCACAATGGCCCTTTCACATGTTCTGCAGTGAGCTCCCTTCCTACTGTATTGCCCCCCCCCCCCCAGGGTAGCAGAAAACAAGAGATATATGTCACCAGCATACCAAGAAAATATAAGGGTCCAAAGCGGTGGGAGAACTATCAGGGTTGCAAAGGTTGTCTTGCCTCTGGGCCCTGGTGTTATGCCACTGTGGGGTTCCCCAGCCTCCTCTTGCTGTCCTGCCCCTGCTATTGACAGTGCTGGTCTGGCATCTCTTGGAATTTACAGGCTGGTTCTCCTGCCCTAAGGACGGGAGAAATCAGTCTGTTTTTTCAGTAACTGAGAGTCCTGGTGGAGTCCTTCCTGCAACTCGCTCTTCTCCCTGCCAATGAGGATGCAGAGGTAGGAGCAGATTGGGTGGCCGTGGTTGTGTGAGCACTCACATTATGCAGTGTCAGCGAGCAGAGGGAGGGGAGAGGAATCACCTGCAGGAGCTGACTGGGGACGCTCTCCCTCTTAGACATTGCCTTTTTGTAAGAAAATTTTTTTTTTTAAATGGGGGCATATGGTGGGGCACAGCATAATGTTGGGGGGGTCAGGGCCCCCTCTGCCCCCCAGGGACGCCATTGCAGATCACTGAACAGCAAGGAAATTCAGTCCCCAAAATGAAAGGCTAAACACAAACATAAGTTCCAAAGAGTACTTACTAGTGTAGAGGAGGTCCCAAAAAGAATGATAGGGAAACATTACATGAGAGAGAGAGAGAGAGAGAGAGAGAGAGAGAGAGAGAGAGACTGCTTCGCTGTCTCCCCCCTTCTCCCTCCTTCAGCCATTCTTTTTGGGACCTCCTCTACACTAGTAAGTACTCTTTGGAACTTATACTTGTGTTTAGCCTTTCATTGTGGGGACTAAATTTCCTTGGTGTTCAGCAGTGTTGCCAACCTACCAGATTGAAATTTACTGACACAACACCCAAAATTTACTGGCACCTTCAAGTTTTTACTGGCATATCCAAAAGTTACTAAATGACAGTTTTAAGTGCAAATTTCAGTATTTAGGCTACAATCAAGTACAATATGTAATTATCAAAGTGATTTAGACAGATATTAAGGCAAAAACATATTTCTTATTTTTCATAAAAACAGTACAGCGCATAAAAAATTAATTAATCACTTGAAGCAATAATATTCATAAAAATGTCCATAAAAAAGAATTTCAACTTGTGATCCAATGATGCGAGTGACATCCACACAAGATGAGTGACTGTAGTGAGATATACCTCCACCAACGATAACACTAGCCGCTCACCTCAGCTGGTGGACCCCTGAATGAATCAGTCAGGTCAGAAACAGCCTTTCCCACACTGGGAAGTAAAACGGAGCAGGTACACTTGTGGCCGGTCAGATATCAATCTTAGTAGAGCTCGCAGTGATCACATGTAATAAAATAAAGAACATCTAGTGCTCTCTGTATGTTGCGTAAAAGTTTTAATGTAGTAAAAGTAGTAAAACTTACAAACGAAGCACTGTTCCCCAGTGCGGAGGATAAAAAGCCTAATAAGGATGATCCACGGGGATCAGCGAGACGCGGGTGACCTCACGATCCAAGTCACGTGATGTATTCCGTATGCGTTACGTCCCTTGTGATGGGCGGGACTTCTTCAGCGGCGACGGCATGACGTGGTCCACCCGCTATAAATATGACTCAGCTGATCGAAACAGCCAATGGGCCGTAATGTGTATATAATACCATGGTAACCAATATGCGGAAACGAAAGCAATAGTACTTATGACAGAACAGCAAAGGGGTCAGCATTAGCGGTAATATAGATAACCGCAACTAAGCCCATAGTAACTTTGTAAGTGTAATGTCACTAAATGTAGCTATTATAAATAAACACCATCCATATAGGATGTATAATTTGTGAAACAACCCGTGTACTCGCTCGATCCCGTGGACCATCCTAATACATTACATAATAATACTGGATCAAAATTCATAATTTATTCAAACATAAAACTCAAGTGAATTATCGGTCAGAAATAAAACAGTTGACGTCAAACTCGACGTTCAAGCCTCTAGGTAAAAGGACCTTGGTCTCGTGAATCCAATGGGATTCCCTACGACTGAGCTGGCGAAGGAAATTTCCTCCCCTCCAATGTCTGTTGACTTTTCCAATACCCCAGAATTTTAATCCTCTGGGGTTTTGACCATGTACTAGTTTGAAATGTTTGGAAACATTATGAGTTTTTAACCCTTTTTTAATGTTATTGACGTGTTCACCTAGACGAACATGGAGGGGCCTGGAAGTCCTTCCGATGTATTGGAGGCCACATCCACACTCCAGCATGTAGAAGACCCCAACTGTCGTACAGGTGATCAGTCGATCGATTTTGTATTCCTCGCCAGTAGAAGTGGCAATAAACTGTTTCCGTTTTTTATTATTGCATTTGGAATGTCTGCAGGCTGTGCAATGCCCACAGGCATAAAAACCTGAGAGGAAAGAGAACAGTCTATTATCTGTTTGTATAGGGGGGTCTACCACTCCAGGTGCTAGACGGTCCCTTAAGGACGGAGCTTTTTTGTAAATGAAAGACGGACGTGGTGGCAGCAGGGGACCCAGCACACGGTCTTGCTTCAGGATTGACCAGTTCTTCGCGACCAACTTCTCAAATTGTTTGTATTGAACATTATAATTAAGTATCATTTTAAAGTTGGGGGCGTTAACACTGGTATCCCTGACTTTATTAGAAACCAACTCAGACCTGTCCATAGCCAAAACTTTTGTCCATATCACTTTTTAAAACTAGTTTATCATAACCTTTTTCATGAAATTTAGAAGTAAGCAACATAGATTGAGTGATAAAATCACTATCATCAGTGCAATTTCGTCTGAGTCTCACAAATTGTCCCTTGGGGATGTTACATAGCCATGATTTGTGATGGCAACTCTCTAATGGGATAAAAGAATTACGATCTGCAGGTTTAAGATAATTACACAATCCAAACTTGTTTCATGAGTTCGACTCGAACATCGGCTGGTCGCTGAACAGCGAACAATTTGGGGTGTTCGCGGCAAATTTGAAAGCCACGGAACACCCTTTAAAAGTCTGTGGGAGAAATCAAAAGTGCTAAGTTTAAAGACTTATATGCATGGTATTGTCATAAATAGTGTTTGGGGACCTGGGTCCTGCCCCAGGGGACATGGATCAATGCAATAAAAGTTTTAAAAACGGACATTTTTTCGGGAGCAGTCATCTTAATAATGCTAAAAGTGAAACAATAAAAGTGTAATATTCCTTTAAATTTCGTACCTGGGGGATGTCTATAGTATGCCTGTAAAGGGGCGCATGTTTCCCGTGTTTAGAACAGTCTGACAGCAAAATGACATTTCAAAGGAAAAGAAGTCATTTAAAACTACTTGCGGCTATTACTGAATTGCCGGTCTGACAATACACATAAAAGTTCATTGATAAAAACGGCATGGGAATTCCCCACAGGGGAACCCCGAACCAAAATTAAAAAAAAATGACATGGGGGTCCCCCTAAATTCCATACCAGGCCCTTCAGGTCTGGTATGGATATTAAGGGGAACCCCGGCCAAAATTTTTTAAAAAAATGGCGTGGGGTCCCCCTCAAAATCTATACCAGACCCTTTAGGACACCAATACATTTTAGTTGTCCTTGACTATGCCACCAGGTATCCGGAAGCGGTCCCTTTAAGAAATTGCTCATCCAAGGTCATCGCACGGGAGTTGTTTCAGATGTTCATGAGAACAGGGCTCCTTCC
Source organism: Lithobates clamitans (assembly GCA_037952925.1). Lineage (NCBI taxonomy): Eukaryota > Metazoa > Chordata > Amphibia > Anura > Ranidae > Lithobates > Lithobates clamitans. The sequence goes on along the minus strand of JBBGZY010002752.1, from coordinate 114,510 downwards.
TGAGATCTTGACAGACCAAGGTACCTCATTCATGTCAAAAGGGATGAAGAAACTCTGTAAACTGTTTAAGATTAAACACTTGGGGACTTCAGTGTATCACCCACAAACTGATGGGTTAGTGGAGCGGTTCAACAAAATCTTAAAGGGAATGCTAAAGAAAGCAGTTGAGGAGGATGGTCGGGATTGGGATTGCTTGTTGCCTCCCATGTCTAATTTTATTTGTTTTCTTTATTTAACGCACAATAAAAAATTGTGTAGAATAATACTTGGCTATGTGTTTTACTTCAAATGACAGTTTGGGAGTAGGCAGTTACATTTAAAAAAATACAATATAAAATAACAAGGGACACCAACATAGTTGTATCATTGATCTTAAAAACTACGGGATAATGGTGCTGTGGTAACTTGCCCAAATAAAAAAAAAAGTATAATAATATTATTCTTGATATCACTAGAAAAAAAAAGCCTTTGAAAATTCATTTGAAATAACTCCATCAGTATCACCAGCAAAGCAGCTTCATTATTATCCCTTTCAAAGAAGAAGAGAATTGTGTGCTACATTTTGACATTTCATAATTTGCCGCGTCACGAATGTTAATTCTCCATTACGAACGCTCATTTACAAGACCGACCGCTTCTGGCTCGTCCTTGCTTCTGAGCATGCGTGTTTGTACTTTGGACTTTTGTCCGACGAACTTGTGTACACATGCTCAGAAAATCTGACAACAGACATTTGTCTGCGGAAAATTTTAAAACCTGCAATCCAACATTTGTCCGTGGAAAATCCAACAATTGTCAGATGGAGCATACACACGGTCGGATTTTCCTCCAACGGCCTATTATCACACATTTCCCGTTGGAAAATCCGATCATGTGTACGAGGCTTAAGAGTATGTTGGACCTTGATTGAATGTCAGAGTTCAAGGAGGGAGGAGCCGGATGTGGGCATGGTGTCTGAGCCGACGCTGAGCCCGGGATGCCCCGCGTCTCCCCCTCCGTGATGCTGGCTGCGGCTATCATGCGGGCCACCCCCTAGTCCGTCGCCGACTCCTCGGCCCTCCGCCTTTGCCCCCCCTAATCAGATACTTCAGCCTCGGGAGCATGCCTCGGCTGGTATGAACACTGAGAGCGGCGTGCCCGACCGCTTGTCCTTAGAATGGCTACGCTGAGTGGATCTCGGCCACGGCTGCGAGCGCACCGAAGCTCTTCTCTGTGGATGCGGGCAGGTTTTGGGTACCCCTGCTGAGCCGAAGGACAGAACACGGAGCCTGCGGGGTCTGGCGTCGGAGAGGCGGTCCCGCAAGCTATCCATAAGAAAACTCAAGATACCTCATCCTCGCGGGGCCCAGTACCTGTCTGGTGAAGTGGAAGCCGCGGGAGGGCACGAAGGTGCAGAGAAAAGCTCCAGAGGATGAGAGATTAGTAAGATACTGTTCTGTCTAATCCCAGCCAAGGGGTAAGTGACTTTTCAGACTTTCTAGATCCGTATGATCCACTGGACACAGCACGTTACAGCTTTATCCACCTGGCTCATCAAGCAAAGGAAGAGTGGTAATCAGAAACCTCATACTAGTCTTTCAGAGGATGATAATTAACCCTTTTGGTCTATGCGTTTTTCTCTAGCTAAGGGTGTGGGTTATGGCAATATAATGCAAAATAGCTGGGGACTTTTGCATGCTGTGTTTTACTTGATACAAGGTAGCTTTCAGGGATCTATAGTAACTGCTGACTCAGAGGTGACAGCTCTAGACCCCCTATACTTTACTCCAGTTTGGGACACTACAGACCCACAGACCTAGGCGGCAACGGCTGGTGAGACACTACTCATCAAACCCGCTAGGAATAAAAGACTGGCCAACCTTCTAACCCTACACAGAAGTGAATATACACTGTGATTAATAGTGTGGACTCTCTGACTGTCGTTCATACCCGCCACTCAGCCTAAATCTACACAGGAGCAGACTTGCCCCCTCCTGTAGAGAGGTGTATTTAGGCATTTCTTTCTCTTTCTCCCCTGGCTTCAACATATACCCTTCTCACACAGGATCTCTCAATGGACTGCACATTGGCCGAACAGACCGCCGGAGAGGGTTCCCGGCCTCACAAGCAAACTTATCCCAGCTTACAGCAAAAGAAAAGGGGGGAGACAAGAGGGGGGGCTCGTTGTACCCGCTCCGATCCCACCCTATCTGGATTAGACAGGAAAGAGAAAAGGGGGTAATAACAAAAAAAGGGTAGCAGAGAGAAGAAGGGTAGGAGGAAGGGGAAGGAAGAGAAAAAAAAATTAGAGGAAAATCCGCCTAAACTAAGTGCAAGCCCGGGAACCATTAGAAAATACATGGTCAATGACAGCAACAAAGAAAGTCCGGGAAAAACTACTGGGGCTCAAAGCAAAACTCCAGAATGCCCAGCTAAAATTGGGACAAGAAGACAGTTGGCAGATACTGATACCCGTCCTACTGGTAGTGAGTCAATGGAAGAAATAGGAACGGAACCTCAACAGAAAAAACAGCTCCCCACAAAGGGAGAAATGGCAGAAATGTTCGCAAAGCTCGAAACATCAATAAAAGGGGAGAACATGATCCATATCCTAAAAAGAGTTGAGGAGGTAGAAACCATGATGGATAAGCAAGGGGTCGAGATAAAAGACCTCAAGCTCCAGATGGAAGTGATGCAGAAAGAAAAGAGAAACACAAGGTATAGACTGGAAGACCAAGAGAACCGAAATAGGAGAAAAAATCTTCAGATCAGAGGTCTCCCAGAGTCCCAAGGTGAAAAAGAGAATCTACAGGAAAAAATGGATGTCATCTTTGGCGGCCTGGTCAACTTTACTGACCCTAATCGTAAATTAAAACTAGAAAGAGTTCACAGGATCAGAAAGCCGGCTGAAATCGGTGGTGACACCCCGCGGGACGTTATCGTCAGATTCCATAACTACCAGGATAAGGAGCAGATCAAAGTCAGCATAAGAAAAAATCCACAACTGAAGTTTGGAGAAGCAAACCTGCAAATCTTCCCAGATCTGGCAGCTGACACCCTAACTAGGAGAAGAATCTTGAAACCATTACTGGCTCTGCTCAAAACACATGATGTAGAATACTCTTGGGGCTTCCCAGCCTGCCTAATCAGACGCAAAGAAGGTCGCTCAGCAGTATTGAGATTCCCGTAAGAAACGCAAAAATGTTGCCACCGCCTAGATGTTCCATTGGTAGAAATACCGGGCAGTAAATAAACAGTAAATCAGTAAATCCAGAGTCCGCAGAGGAACTAACAGTTTGGAAACCTATCCTAAATGCAAAATGAATCATTACGTAGAAACCAAATAGGTCTTAAATGATCTTAGTGCTGTTAGATCTATATTTAAGAGTTGGATGGGGGGACAGGGTGGGGGAGTGGTGGGGGGGATGGGGGGGACAGGCGGGCTAGGAAAATTCCAAATCCCGGGGGGAGTATTGGTCTCGCTCACGCCTACCTCGAGCTCAACCTCTAGGGGGACAACAGGGAGGCCAGGAACAGTCAGAGGGGCCACGGTTATTTTGGTCTCTGGGAGGCCCATTTCCCCCAACCGAGTGGGGGGAGGGCGGAGGGTTAGGGTGGGGGGAGGGGGTGGGAAGGGGTGGGTGGCTGAGGCGGGAGGGCGGGCGGCATGGGCAGGGGAGTGGGGTGGGCAGGAAGTCAGTATTTCACTGTCTACCACTCCCTTGGTTAACCTGGAAGGGTTCTTTGCTTTTTGTTTTAGATTTTAAAAAAAATGATGATGACTAGCCTAAACTTTATCTCTTATAACGTAAGGGGTCTTAATTCTCCCACTAAATGTGGGAAAATTCTGGGCAAATTGAGACTACTGAAAGCTTATGTTGCTCTGTTACAGGAGACGCACCTCTTCCTGGGTAAGAATCAGAGCATTCATTCCAGGGAATACCCGACCTGGTTTTATGGTGACTCCCCGATCCGGGGTGCTAAAGGAGTGGCGATTGGTTTCACTAAGCACGTATCGTTTAAATTAGAGGAGAGACTGGTCGACCCAGAGGGCTGATATCTGTTCTAAAGAGGCAAACTAAATGGGTCAGCATGCTCACTGGTGAATGTATACGGCCCAAATAAAAACTCTTGCAGACACTTACTGGGAATCCTCGCAAAGTTTTAGGAATTCAGGCAAGGGGGGGCGATAATAGCAGGGGACTTCAACTTGTGTCTAGAACCAGGTAAAGATTGTTCATCGCATGCTCGGGGGACTGGCAGGATGTGGCTGAACAAACTCAAAAAGAAGCTGTCAATTGGTTGATCTATGGAGGACGCAACATTACGATCTAAGAGACTACACTTTCTACTTCCCCGTACACGTGACGTACTCCAGATTAGACTTCTTCCTCTTGAAGCATTGTCTCCTGAAGGAGGTCGTGGGCACGGACATTATTACAATGACCTTTCTCGATCACGCCCCAATAAGCCTACAGCTGAAAATAGGTAAGCGTAAAACCGGGGTCAAGAGTTGGAAACTGGATGAGGACCTCCTCCACGATAGATTAATAGATAAACGTATCAAAGAGGAGCTGGAATTTTTCTTTAAAATGAATGTACCGGGTGAGACATCAGAAGCTATAGTTTGGGAGGCCCACAAAGCATATATCAGGGGGATCTTTTTAATGGTGGGATCCGAGGTAAAGAAAAAAAGGGTGAAAGACAAAGTAGTTCTAAACCAAGAAATCCTTGATCTCGAACAACTACATAAGAAAACAGGGGACAGGGAGATCTTAACAAGTCTTCTAAGGAAGAGAGAGGCCATTTGGTCTCTAATAGAACAAGAAACCCGAAAAACGTATAACCTTGTGAAAAAAGAAAGATACATAGGGGGTAATAGACCAGGGAGATTTTTGGCTAAGGCCCTGAGGAAGAAGAAATCCTCCAATTACATCGATAAAATAAAAACAAAGGTAGGCGACATCAGATTCAAAGATAGCGAGATCGTGGAAATTTTCTAGGATTATTACGGGGAATTGTACGCTATCAACAAAATGGACACCCAGGAAGGGAGGGAACAAAAAAACATGAAAATCAAAAGTTACCTTAAAGAAAGCGGTATCCCCAAAATCCCAGAAACTGACCAACACACCTTAGAGGCCCCCATAACAGAGAAGGAAGTAAGAAGAGCCCTTAAGGAAACACCAGTTGGCAAGAGCCCAGGTCCGGATGGGCTGACAGTCCTCTACTATAAAAAATATCAGGATTACCTAATCCCCAACATGTGTTCATATATGAATGAAATTGGGGACAAAGGGGAAATGAGGAGAGAAGCTCTGGAGGCTAATATAGCGATTATCCTCAAAGAGGACAAAGACAGTACACAGTGCTCCAGCTACAGACCCATCTCGCTTATAAACGTCGACACGAAATTATTCGCAAAAGTGCTGGCGGATAGACTGAAACAAATTATCAAAAAGATCATACACCCTGACCAGGTCAGGTTCATTCCTGGTAGAGAGGGACGTGATAATAGTATTAAAACACTCTTAGTCACACAGAAAATCAAAGACAGTGGAGCCCCAGGTCTACTTCTGTCCATAGACGCTGAAAAAGCGTTTGACAGAGTAGACTGGGGCTTCATGATGTGTACCCTGGAGGAGATAGGAATTAGGCAAAGAGCCCTAGGATGGATAAAGGCTTTATACTCCTGACCAACGGTGAGAGTGAGGATTAACGGATTACTCTCGGAGCCATTTGAAATGTCCAATGGCACGAGACAGGGGTGTCCACTCTCTCTGTTGCTCTTCATACTGGCACTTGAACCACTACTCTCCAGGATCAGGCTAAACCCTGACATTAGCGGGTGTAGGATTGGCACAGATGAGTACAAACTGGCCACCCACGCGGACTATATCCTGCTATACGTTACGCGTCCGAGGATATCCCTTCCGAATATTATTTCCACATTAACAGACTATGGGAATCTCTCCAATTTCAGGGTTAACCCGACTAAATCAGAGGTTTTGGATATCAATTGGGGTAAACTCAGAGATGAGGCATACCAAAAATGTTTCCCATTTATTTGGGATAAAAAAGAACTTAATATTCAGGGGTTAAAATAACTACAACTAAAGAGGCTCTATTCCAGGCGAACTTCATGTCCCTTCTAAACGAAATAAAGCAAGAGCTAAACAGAATATCACATGGACAGTTATCCTGGGCCGGCAGAATTAATATCTACAAAATGGTAATACTACCTAAAATCACATACAAAATGCAGATGCTCCCCGGGGCACTTCCACAAGTATTCCTCAGGAGTTTACACACAATGTTTCTAAAATTTATCTGGAGAGGAAAAAAACCTTGCTTAGCTAGGCACAGCTAACTAAAGAAAAGGGTAAGGGAGGGTGGGGAGCACCAGACATCAGAAAGTATTATGAGGCAATTGCCTTAGCATGGGTAATAGAGTGGGTGACCAATAACAAAGATAAACACTGGGTAAAAATGGAAAACACAATTAGTGATAGTTTGTTAAATAAGATAGTATGGATCCCACCCCATTAAGAAAACACCGGAACACAGCACATTACCAGACACGCACTTAAAGTTTGGGACTCATTGCACAAAAGGGAGGGATGGGGGTTTACCTCACCCCTAATACCTCTTAAGGACTCAGATTACTTTGCAGCGGGGAAGGAGGAGTGGTTTTGAAAGTGGATACTGGAGGAAAATGCCCAACTCAAAGACGTGATGAACCAGGATAAAATATGCACATTCCAGGAACTTAAAGAAAGGGAAAGTTTGCAAGTCATAGACCCATGGCGGTATAACCAACTGTGCCACTTTATAGTTTCACTCCCACAGCCAATAAGGTCGGTGGACAACCTACATCTGGAGAAAATCTGTACGGATAAAAAAAGGAGGGGGGGGTTTTCAAAGACCTATAAAGTTCTAGTGGAGTTAGGGAACAAGGAGGTTCCATCATACATGAGGAAGTGTTGGACTGCATGATCACAGACCCTGAAGCCTGGCAGATCCTGAAGAATATGAGTGCTACGTCGGTTAACTGTAAAATACTGGAGTTGAACTTTAAGTGTTTGGCGAGAATGTACATGACACCGGATCGTGAACATAAATGCCAGAAGGAAATCTCACAATTTTGCTGGAGGGGATGCAAAGAAATAGGGTCAACGGCGCATATCTGGTGGCTATGCCCAGAAATTATAAAATTCTGGGGGGAGGTAAGGGAGATAATAAAAGAGATCACCAACAGGGATATCCAGGACGATCCTTGGGAATGCTTATTTCATAAGAGCGAAACACCTAGAAAGACAGACCTGAAATCGTTAATACCACAGCTCATTGATGTGGCTAAGAACCTCATACCTATGTACTGGTATAAGAAAGGAAGACCAAAGATGAGAGAATGATTCAACAAGATCAACAAATTCCACAGCCTAGAATATCTTAGGTTTAGCGAAGGGACGAAAATGGAGTCCTTCGAGTTGAAGTGGAGGGAGTGGGTAGAGTTCAGAGATTCCCTAAGATGGCCGAGTTATGGGGTTCTTAGCGCAGGGTGGAGGAACAGGCTAGATTGTGGCATATGGGGTAGAGGGTGGTGAGGGATCATCCGGGAAGACAGGAGGAGCAAAGATAAGGAGTGGTAGAGGGGAAGGGAATACAGTAGGGGTGTTGGGGGGTGGGGTGGGGGTGGGGATGGGATGGGAAGTTACCGGTAGGGAAGACCTCACTATAAGGGTACTTGCATAACAAGGTTAAAAGTTGCCACTATGATGTGAAGAAGTGAAGGGACAATGTTTGAAATCTAAAAATGAAACATGATTCCCGGAGAAATATTTCACTGACGTGGCAAAAAAAGAAAAAAAGTATGTTGGACCTTGGGATCATTGAGGAGTCTTCAAGTAGCTGGTCCAGCCCTATAGTCCTTGACCCCAAGCCAAATGTAACCTGGCAGTTCTGCAATGACTTTCACAAGTTCAATGAAGTCTCCAAGCCAGACGCGTATCCCATGCCCCGGGTGGATGAGTTCATCGAGAGATTAGGACCGGCCCGGTACATCACCACTCTTGACTTGACCAAGGGATACTTGCAGATCCCACTTTCCCCAGAGGATAAAGAAAAAAACGACATTTGCCACACCAGATGGGTTATGGCAATATGCCTGAATGCCATTTGGGTTACATGGGGCCCCAGCCACTTTCCAAAGGGCCATGGACTTTGTTCTGAGACCTCATAAGGAATTCTCAGGAGCCTACCTTGATGACATTGTCATCTTTAGTCAGGACTGGGAGAGTCACTTAATGAAGGTCCAGTTGGCCTTGGTTGCGCTCCGAAGGGCAGGGTTCATAGTGAACCCGGAAAAGAGCAAGGTTGGGTTGGAGGAGGACCGCTACCTGGGGTATGTTGTAGGCAGGGGTGTGATTAAACCCCAACTAAACAAGGTGGATGCTATCCAGATATGGGCCCCATCCACTCACAAAGAAACAGGTGCGTTCTTTCCTTGGCATTGTGGGCTATTATAGGAGGTTTGTCCCCAACTTTGCCAGTCTAGCAGCGCCTCTGACTGATCTCACCAAGAGAAAGAACGCAACTGTTGTTCAGTGGAGTGCAAAAGCAGAAGCAGCGTTCTGTCAGTTGAAGCAAGCTTTGTGCCAGGAACCAGTGTTGGTAGCTCAGACAACAGATGCCTCAAAGTTGGGTCTGGGTGCAGTACTGTCCCAGATGGTTGGGGGGATGAGCACCCCATTGTGTACTTGAGCCAGAAGCTCATGCTAGCTGAGAGGAAATATTAAATTGTGGAAAGGGAGTGTCTCGCACAGGGGCATACCTAGTGCATTTGGCACCCGGGGAGGATCCTATATCTGGCACCCCCTTACCTTAAAATGTATAAACACCCCTCTTTGCCCCCTGCATACCTCTGCATTCTTACATATCTCTTTGTCACTACTGTACACATTACACAGCACCTCTGGACCCCTTTACATTACATAGCACCTTGCACCTAAGGACCTCTTTACATTACACAGCCCTTGCACCTCTGGACCCCTTTACATTACACAGCACCCTGCACCTCTGGACCCCTTTACATTACACAGCACCCTGCACCTCTGGACCCCTTTACATTACACAGCACCCTGCGCCTCTGGACCCCTTTACATTACACAGCACCCTGCATCTCTGGACCCCTTTACATTACACAGGACCCACATCTCTGGACACCTGTATGTTAAACAGACACCCCCCTAACATCTCTGCACCACCTGAAAGTTACACAGACCCCCCTACAGTGCAGACCACCCTACAGTGCAGACACCTCCCCATTCAGTACAGACCCTCCTACAGTGCAGACCCCCCCACAGTACAGAACCCCCCTTACAGACCCCCCTACAGTACAGAACCTCCCCTACAATACAGACCCCCCTAAAGTGCAGATCACCCTACAATACAGACCCCCCTACAGCGCAGACCCCCCTACAATACAGACCTCCCCCTACAGTGCAGACCCCCCTACAGTGCAGACCCCCCTACAATACAGACCCCCCTACAGTGCAGACCCCCCTACAGTGCAGACCCCCATGGCTCCCATGGGTTAGTGTCTAGCCTGCTTAGTGCATCCATGTGAGAGTTAACAAACTCATTGACTATTTATACACAGACACTAATTGCGATTTAAAAAGCCACAAATGTGGGAAATTAACCTTTAATTGCCATTTTTAATCCGTGTGTGCCACCTTCTGTGTCTGTAACAAGGACAAACCTTCCAGGGTATGTAAACTTTTGATCAGGGCCATCTGGTTTATTTCTGTTATCATTACGATTTAAAAAGGATCCAAAAAAATAATGTGATAATAAATGGCTTCATGTCATTACTATGCTTAAAAAAAAATCTGAAAATCTGATCAATCATATTTTCCAATATTAATGCCAAAATTTCACAATTTCTGCCAGGGTATGCAAACATTTGAGCACAACTGTATATATTGTATATTATCTCATACTATGGTGTGCTCTCTGCTGGGTCGTTTAGGGGTGTGGCTGTATTCCATTGTTCTATTGTGTCTGTCTGCCTTGGGAGAAAGTATTATGGGATGTGTATGTGTATTTGCTGTGAGGAGGGAGGGGGAATTCCTCCAACAGCTCTCCCTGCTGATTGGACAGTCTACCCTGCCCTGAATGCAAAGAGAGGGGGGATTGTCCCAAGTGTTACCTCTGTGTACCTGTGTTTCAATAAACAGTTCATGTTCAGTATTTCTCCAGAGCTTCTCCCATCCTTTGGAACTCCCTATCCCAATCTGTCTAACTGTCCCCTAATCTATCCATCTTTAGACGATCCCTGAAAACCCTTCTCTTTAAAGAAGGTTATGCTGCTTCTAACTAATACACTATTTCACTTTCTCCATCAGCTCATCCCCCACAGCTATTACCTTTTATATCAATTGACCCCCCTCCTAGATTGTAAGCTCTAGTGAGCAGAGCCCTCTGATTCCTCTTGTACCAAATTGTAATGTAACTATAATGTTTGCCTTCATTTTGTTAAGCACTGTGCAAACTGTTGGTGCTTTATAAATCCTGTATAATAATAATAATATAATAATAATGTTCAGCAGCCAAAACGAGTACTGTCTAGTTCTTGGTTGTCAGCGGTTGGAATATCTCATATCTATATTCAGACTAAGAGGAAGCTGTATAAGACAAAACCACTCAAGTGGAGTGTGGGACATTTCGTTACAGTTATATTCTTTTTTATTCTGTTCTATTCCTTTAGTTGCTATTCTATTTTAGTCTGTTTTACTCTATTCTTTTATTTGCTATTCTGTCCCCTTTTTTTCTATTCAATTTCTTTCTATTCTTTTATTTTGTATTCTGCTCTGTTGTACTCTATTATATTCTATTCTTTTATTTTCTATTATATTCTTTTCTATTCCTTTATTTTCTATTTTCTTCGGTAATTCGAATACTATTTGAATTTGAATTTCGTCGGAAATTTTGGTTCGTCATATTCATTTAAATTCATTAATTTTTGTAATTCTGAAATTCAGATACATCCAAATTTCAGAATAACAAACAATTTTCCCCCGAATTTCAATTCAGAGTGAAACGATCCACGCATGTCCATTAGTTAATAATTGTGAATGCAGACACAGAATAGGTCAAGATGATGAGTATGTCTATAGGACAGGGAATCCTCACAGTGAGGATGGTTTAGATCAGAAAGATATGGTTAGTATTGTACCCTTTAAATAAACAGGCAAACAAAAGATCCACAATAACACCCCGAGTAAACACCAAAATAACAAGAGTGACCAATTATGGTCTATGGCTGCAGGTCCTTCTGCCAAAACTGCACCACATAGAAGGTTCCAGAGTTCCCCCAACTACCGGCAATTATTTTTGTTATGATGGTAATAAATCTCCATGTGATATTGGTGGATTTTAATGTCACAATGTTACCAGAAGATTAAAATGCAGGATTCGGATTTCAGAACTGAGAGTCGGTTGTCATTCAATCTTCCCGATCTCACCCTCTGGAAATAATAATTATAATTATATGATGATTGAACTTTATATCAATGGCCCGGGGGGGAAATCTTCCTGACCTTTCACAAAGTTCACTCCCAATAAGTTGATAATTACTCCTCCCTGTAATCATGAGAAGAGGACCGGCCACCACAAAGATGGTTATTCAAAGACCCAAAGGTTGCACAATCAAATTACATAGTGTATGGTCTTACTGAAAGGAATCTTACTGTGAGAGCTGAGAATGGTCTTCCCCATTAGGGAGATTCCTCCTCTATATTTGCCCCTGGTGACCATGATCATTGAAAGTAACTTCGCAAAATTTTGGGTTGTCACCAGAAAAGGAATAGAGAGAAAATCTTCCAATGGTGCCAACCAGGATATTCTCTCACATCCTGTTTTGGATATGGAAAAGGAAGTGAAGGGAAATCTTACCAATAGGATGTAGCCCCTCCCCCTTATTTTATCCAAAAACATAACAGAAAAGGTTTTGCCTTTAGTTCTCCTTTATTAAATTTGTAATTTTCATTCATTATTAATTTTCATTCCTTTATAGTTTATACGATGTAATTGGTTGTTGTCGGGAGACGTAACGGCACCTTCCGTAGCCGGCCTCACTTTTGGGGTTTGTGCTTCTGGTTGTATATGGCCATGAGGTGTTGCATCGGAAGCCCCAAAAATTCTCTGTAATTCTTGTAATTCTTGTAATCCTCCGTATCGGTTTTTATCCAAGGCTTCCAATACTCAGATTCTGACCCTGAGAAGACACAAAGTATCATTCCTCCGATATACTGAATACAACATTACATTGCACCCTTTTCATCTACCGAGCCTGGGAACTACAACATAGAAAGGGGGCTTCTCTGCTGAAGAGTTCACATGGGGCCCCAGAACAATGCCACCCTGATACTTGGGGGCCCCAGAACAATGTCACCCTGATTATTTGGGGCCCCCAGAACAATTACACCCTGACACTTGGGGGTCCCAGAACAATGAAACCCTGGCACTTGGGGCCCCCAAAACAATGACACCCTGACACTTTGGGGTCCCAGAACAATGACACCCTGATACTTGGGGGCCCGAGAACAATGACACCCTGACACTTGGGGGTCCCAGAACAATGACACTCTGGCACTTGGGGCCCCCAAAACAATGACACCCAGACAATAGATCATTCCTCCGATATACTGAATACAACATTACATTGCACCCTTTTCATCCACCGAGCCTGGGAACTACAACATAGAAAGGGGGCTTCTCTGCTGAAGAGTTCACATGGGTCCCCAGAACAATGCCACCCTGATACTTGGGGGCCCCAGAACAATGTCACCCTGATTATTTGGGGCCCCCAGAACAATTACACCCTGACACTTGAGGGTCCCAGAACAATGACACCCTGGCACTTGGGGCCCCCAAAACAATGACACCCTGACACTATGGGGTCCCAGAACAATGACACCCTGATACTTGGGGGCCCGAGAACAATGACACCCTGACACTTGGGGGTCCCAGAACAATGACACTCTGGCACTTGGGGCCCCCAAAACAATGACACCCAGACACTTTGGGGCCCCCAAAAAATGACACCCTGACACTTTTGGGCCCCAGAACAATGACACCCTGACACTTGGGGGTCCCAAAACAATGACACTCTGAGACTTGGGGGTCCCAGAACAATGACACCCTGACACTTGGGGGTCCCAGAACAATGACACACTGGCACTTGGGGGTCCCAGAACAATGACACTCTGAGACTTGGGGGTCCCAGAACATTGACACCCTGACACTTGGGGATCCCAGAAAAATAACACCCTGACACTTGGGCCCCCAGAAGAATTACACCCTGACACTTGGGGGTCCCAGAACAATGACATCCTGACACTTGGGGGTCCCAGAACAATGACACCCTGACACTTGGGCCCCCAGAAGAATGACACCCTGACACTTGGGGGTCCCAGAACAATGACACACTGACACTTGGGGGTCCCAGAACAATGACACCCTGACACTTGGGGGTCCCAGAACAATGACACCCTGACACTCGGGGGTCCCGGAACAATGACACCCTGACACTCGGGGGTCCCGGAACAATGACACAATAACAATTAGAGTCCCAGAACAATGACACCCTGACACTTTGGGGCCCCGGAACAATGGCACCCTGACACTTGGGGGGCCCCGAACAATGACACCCTGACACTCAGTGGTCCCAGAACAATGACACCCTAACAACTGGGGTCCCAGAACAATGACACCCTGACACTTTGGGGCCCCGTAACAATGGCACCTTGACGCTTAGGGGGGCCCCGGAACTATGACACCCTGACACTTGGGGGCCCCAGAACAATGACACTCTGACACTTGGGGGTCCCAGAACAATGACACCCTGACACTTTGTGGCCCCGGAACAATGGCACCCTGACACTTGGGGGGCCCCGAACAATGACACCCTGATACTCGGTGGTCCCAGAACAATGACAGCCTAACAACTGGGGTCCCAGAACAATGACACCCTGACACTTTTGGGCCCCGTAACAATGGCACCCTGATGCTTGGGGGGGCCCCGGAACAATGACACCCTGACACTTGGGGGCCCAGATCAATAACAACCTGACACTTGGGGGCCCCAGAACAATGACAACCTGACACTTGGGTGCCCCAGAACAATGACACCCTGATACTTGGGGGTCCAAGAACAATGACACCCTGACAATTGGAGTCCCAGAACAATGACACCCTGACACTTTGGGGCCCTGGAACGATGACACCCTGACACTTGGGGGCCCCAGAAAAATGACAACCTGACACATGGGGGTCCCAGAACAATGACACCCTTACCCTTTGAGATTCAAAGAACAATAAGACCCTGACACTTGGGGGGGTGCAAAACAATGACACACTGACACTTGGGGGCCCCAGAACAATGACACCCTGACACTTGGGGGTTCCCAGAACAATGACACCCTGACACTTAGGGGGCCCCAGAGCAATGACAACCTGACTTTTGAAGGTTCCAGAACAATGACACCCTGCAACTTGGGGGCGCAGAACAATGACACCATGAGACTTTGGAGCCCCAGAACAATGACACGCTGACATTTGGGGGGCCCCAGAAAAATGACATCCTGATGCTTGGGGGGTCCCAGAACAATGACATCCTGACACTTGGGGGTCCCAGAACAATGACACCCTGACACTTGGGGGTCTCAAAACAAATACATCCTGACACTTGGGAGTCCCAGAACAATGGGACCCTGACACTTGGGGGTCCCAGAACAATGGGACCCTGACACTTGGGGGATGCAAAAAAAGACACACTGACATTTGGGGGCCTCATGACAATGACACCCTGATATTTGGATGTCCCAGAACAACGACACCCTGACACTTAAGTGGCCCTAGAACAATAACACCCTGACACTTGGGGGCCCAAGAACAATGACTCTCTGACACTTGGGTATGCAGAACAATGACACCCTGACACTTGGGGGGCCCAGAACAATGACACCCTGACACTCGGGGGATCCCGGAACAATGACACAATAACAATTGTAGTCCCAGCACAATGACACCCTGACACTTTGGGGCCCTGAACAATAACACCCTGACACCTGGGGGCCCAAGAACAATGACTCTTTGACACTTGGGTGTGCAGAACAATGACACCTTGACACTTTGGAGCCCCAGAACAATGACACCCTGACACTTGGGGGGCCCCAGAAAAAATACAACCTGACACTTGGGGGGTCCCAGAACAATGACACCCTGACACCTGGGGGTCCCAGAACAATGACACCCTGACACTTGGGAGTCCCAGAGCAATGACACCCTGACACTTGGGGGTCCCAGAACAATGACACCCTGACACTCGGGGGTACCAGAACAATGACACAATAATAATTGGAGTCCCAGAACAATGACACCCTGACACTTTGGGGCCCCGGAACAATGGCACCCTGACACTTGGGGGGCCCCAAACAATGACACCCTGACACTCGGTGGTCCCAGAACAATGACGCCCTAACAACTGGGGTCCCAGAACAATGACACCCTGACACTTTGGGGCCCCGTAACAATGGCACCCTGATGCTTGGGGGGGCCCCGGAACAATGACACCCTGACACTTGGGGGCCCAGAACAATAACAACCTGACACTTGGGGGCCCCAGAACAATGGCAACCTGACACTTGGGTGCCCCAGAACAATGACACCCTGACACGTGGGGGTCCCAGAACAATGACACCCTGACACTTGGGGTCCCAGAACAATGACACCCTGACACTTGGGGTCCCAGAACAATGACACCCTGACACTTGGGGTCCCAGAACAATGACACCCTGACACTTTGGGGGCCCCAGAAAAATGACAACCTGACACATGGGGTCCGAGAACAATGACACCCTTACCCTTTGGGATTCCAAGAACAATAAGACCCTGACACTTGGGGGGTGCAAAACAATGACACACTGACACTTGGGAGCCCCAGAACAATGACAATCTGACATTTGAGGGTCCCAGAACAATGACACCATGACACTTGGGGTCCCAGAACAATGACACCCTGCAACTTAGGGGGGCGCAGAACAATGACACCCTGACACTTGGGGGCCCCAGAAAAATGACATCCTGACGCTTGGGGGGTCCCAGAACAATAACACCCTGCAACTTTGGGGCACAGAACAATGACACCCTGAGACTTTGGAGTCCCAGAACAATGACATCCTGACACTTGGGGGGGCCAGAAAAATGACAACCTGACACTTGGGGGTCCCAGAACAATGACACCCTGACACTTGGGGGGTCCCAGAACAATGACAACCTGACACTTAGGGATCCCAGAACATTGACACCCTTATATAGTTACATATAGTTACATAGTAGGTGAGGTTGAAAAAAGACACAAGTCCATCAAGTCCAACCTATGTGTGTGATTATGTGTCAGTATTACATTACATATCCCTGTATATTGCGGTCATTCAGGTGATTATCTAATAGTTTCTTGAAGCTAACAATGCTCTTCGCTGAGACACCCTGACATTCCAGAACAATGACACCTTGACATCTGGGGGTCCCAGAACAATGAGACCCTGACACTTGACATCCCAGAACAATGACACCCTGACAATTGGGGGTCCCAGAACAATGACACCCTGACACTTGGGGCCCCAGAACAATGACACCCTGACACTTGGGGCCCCAGAACAATGACACCCTGACACTTGGGGCCCCAGAACAATGACACCTTTACACTTGGGGGCCCCAGAACAATGACACCCTGACACTTGGGGGTCTAGAACAATGACCCTTGGGGGTCCATTTTATAATGTAAATGATTTTCTTACTTTGAGAGCATTCAGATTTTCCAGCACATTCAAAGGGTTCGTATTTCCATCCATGTTTGCGATCCTATTAATTTTTTCCACCAAACTCGGTATACCCTTCTCCAGCAACAGGGCCTGTACAAACATATAAGGAGGTTCCATCATCTTGTCTCCAATCTCCTCATCCACTAATATTATTATTATACATTTATATAGTGCTGACATATACCGCAGTGCTGTACAGAGATCACTGAGCCAATCACATCAGTCTCTGTACCAGAGGAGCTTACACTCTAATGCCCCCCCCCCCCACATTCACAGTTTTCTATGCCTCCTATTAATAACAATTGTATTATTGTCCTGCACAATGAGGAAAAGTAGGTAAGTAAAGGTAGGTACTCCCCCTGGTAATGAGGAAAGGTAGGTACTCCCCTTGTATAATGAGGAAAGGTAGGTATTCCCCTGGTAATGAGGAAATGTAGGTACTCCCCTTGTATAATGAGGAAAGGTAGGTACTATCCCTGGTAGTGAGGAAAGGTAGGTACTCACCCTGGTAATGAGGAAAGGTAGGTACTCACCTTGGTGTTGTAGGCAGAGAAGAGACTCAGAAAGATCAGAAGACAGAACATTTTGTTGGTGGGTTTGAGGATTGCAGTCTGGGGATGGGGAGAAGAGAACACAATGATGATGGGTGAGGACGGGTAATATAAACTCTCTATAGGTAATATAACTTACCATGGTGATCGATGTGACGGCACACACTATGCTGGGTACAGGTGTGAGGAGACTTTTATATGAACAGAAATCTGGTCAGACCCTCCTCTCCCCTCCCCTCCCCTCCTCTCCCCACCCCCTTTATGTGCATTATACTCCTTGTGTGGACACACCCAGCTTTGTACTGATACCTCTATACAGGTGATCCACACTCCAACGTCTTGTCCTGCGACTTGGGACTGCAAAGTCACATGACAAGTCGTTCCCCATGATTTCCAATGACAACCATTCTTATTAGTACAACTTCAAGTCCTGCCGACTTCAAAGTAGTCCCCGCACTACTTTGGTCCGACTTTGATGGGAGTTACACAGGCATTCCCTAATATCGCGGCCGCAAAATTGTGGCAAAATTGCGTGACTTTGGAGTCACGGTAGTGTGAAAGAGGCCTAACTAGCTTGCTAAAACATTCTTCTCACCACTGAGCCCAGCTCTATCTCCACAGGAAGGAACCTTTTATAGTGTTGGGTGAGCTCTGCTCCATAATTGGACAAAGTCATAACTTTGCCCAATCAGAGCTCTCACACTGCTCTTTGCCCTGACTGGGCAAAGCCTTGCACCTGACCGCTGGGAAAACCGCTGGTCAGGTGACTTGCTTCAGCCAAGAAGAGCTGTTAAAAATGCACTGTGCGGCACACAAGTGCATTGTGGGGCGCTCGGCGGGAGAACATGCAAACACCCGAAAGGGCGATGTTTGGGGCTGAACTGATGCTTGGCCCGAACAGCTCATCTAAACACCATGGTCTACAGAACAAGCAGGAGAATAAGAGAGCTTGGTTAGGGTCGATTGACTTCCAGTTGGCTTGTGTTCCAGTGTTGGTGTCTTTTCTTTTGCCGGCAGCCACATCTGGGTTTTACCTGGAGTGTGGTGGCTGCATCATATGACACATCACGGGTAGAGTTGCCACCTCATCTCTTTAAACCCGAACACCTTTGAATTACACAGGTTCTGAGGCTAATTAAATGCAGATAAGGCTCCAAGAGAGTTTAATTACCACCTTAATCAGCCACAGAACCTTTGTAATTAATATGGATTCGGGTTTAAAGTGATGAGTTGGCAACCATAATCAGGGGACTGCATCCTCTATTTGAAATCAAGTGGGACATTTTGTCAGTGCTTGAGCACGGAGTCCATGTTCCTCTAGAACATTTGTGCCTGCAGCTCACCTAAAAGGTACTGAAGCGTTCCTCTACAACTGTAAGACCTTTAAACCTCCGTAGCCCCCTGCAACTTCCACTAATCTACACGGGAGTCCCTTTTGCACCATTGCATCCCCATCTGCCATCAATTCTCTGCAGCACCACCTCTGTACCCGCAGTCTCCACTACATCCACAGTCTGAACCTGGGCTACACCCAATACCAGGGCAAGGCCTTCTAGAACCCAAGAAAAATGAAGCCAAAATGTGCAGTGTTGAGGCAGGCAAAGCTTTATATTTGCACCTAGAGTGTCCGGGGCGGCACAGGGAACATAATTGGCCACCACTGTCCACCAGGCCTAGTCTTGACACTTTGTGGTCCATGGAAAACCAAAAAGAAAAGGGGAAAAGATGTGACACGGTTCCACCAGTGTTGTTTAGCTATCAGGAGCTTTAGGAAGCCAGGTTTTCATTAACATTATTGGAACCAATTTTGGTTTTATCTGTAAACTAGTTATAACTCATAAAAAGTGCAAATTGTATTCTTTTGTAAAGTCACTAGAATGAGGTCTGTGGTACAGATTATGGTTCTGTCTATTTTTGTTATGTGACAGATCACTGGGCTGGTTCTGTTCCCCCAATGCCTATTATGACTAAATCTCAATCATGTAACTATAATAGACCACCCACATCCCATCCTGTAGGTATACAAGCCTTCTCCGTCTCACTGATAGGGACTACAAGGATTACACCGGGACTACACCGTATGATGTCAGCCTAATGAGGATGTTTTTTACTCGGGATGTATGATTTTGGCAAACAGGCTCAATAAATCTTTATATGAGCATCTTGCTGTACCCAAAGGTCTACCGCCTGCTCCTGTTCTCCATTCCACAAGATAAATAAAACCAGTACTTACTGGGAATTAATGAATTGTTCTGTCTGCTCTTCCAATAATGAATGCCGGAGATCCGGGACCTCAGGCGAGTTCTGAACAATCGGTGATCTTTACCTGAAAAAACTAATAGTCACAGTACAGGCCGGCCTCACAGTACATCTCATCCTCATTGAACTGTTTATCTGCGTTTGTCAACATCAACGTCACGCCACATGCCAATGTTTGTCATTAACCAGTAATGTGGCCTGTACATAACAGAATGCATCTAAACACCCAAGAGAATACGGGGCATTACATTAACAAAAGGTTATAAGCCCTGCCCTGTCACTTGGGGGTCCCAGAACCATGGCCACCGGACACTTGGGGGTCCCAGAACAATGGCACCCGGGGGTCCCAGAACAATGACACCTGGGGGTCCCAGAATAATGACACCCAGGGGTCCCAGAACAATGACACCCGGACACTTGGGGATCACAGAACAATAACACCTGGTCACTTGGGGGTCCCAGAACAATGACATCCCGGGTCCCAGAACAATGACACCCGGGGGTCCCAGAACAATGACACCGGGACACTTGGGGGTCCCAGAACAATGACACCCGGACACTTGGGGGTCCCAGAACAATGACACACGGACACTCAGGAATATTGGTATTGGATTATGGTCATTGGTTTTCTATAGATATATTGATGCAGAAAACAGAAACACAGAAAGCATTTAAAGGATACATTTCTAGTTTATTGAGACGTCAGTCTTTGTACAAGGGTCTCCTCCATGGCGGTGGAATTACTAAAGCGAGTTTGGGACTTTAATTGAGGCCATAGACACGGTGGAGATAAAATTTATAAAGGTACACATTTATTGACATAAAAATCATGAGACATGTCAAACAAAAACCACATGGGTGAAAAACATTGTAGTAAATGTACATTTCATGTTAGTTCACACACATAATTAGCAATGTGCATGAAATACAGGCAACTAGGGTACATGGGTATAGTAGCCAAGTGCCCCACAGTGGTCTGGTTGATCAATGAATACATTCTAATTCGTTCATAATGGTACAAAAGTATAAATGTATGAATGTAAAACAACACTTTTAAATGAGACAATGAGACCACAATACATAGCAGCATCCAAGGAAACAAAAATTGTAAGAGAAAAATCAGATTATGAGAGAAAATATCATCGGGTTAAGGAGACCTCCCAAATTTGCCCTGAAATTGCCCAGTTGGACGGTTAGAAAAGGGGGGGCTTGTATCTGCATCCCAAAATAATGCCCGACGCGTTTCGTGTATCTCACACTCATCAGGGGCGGGTGCTGAAAATGTATCTATAAAAATAATAAAAATAAAATGAGTACAGGGTAATGGGAACTATCTATAAAAAGAAGACAGGTGTCTCCCAATATACTTACAAAGGGCTCACTATGAAAGAGGTATAGCAGGTAGGAGACCCGGGTCAGCCAGTCCTTGCCGGGAGCTGAGGTGGTTGAACAGCGCGCTGGCAGGGCACATAAACGAGCCCCCCCAGGATGCCAGGCACCAAAGAGTGTATATAATGAGACTGGATGTTAAACCAATGGTAGCCACCAACAGGGGAAAGGATCTAAAAAGATACATAGTATCAAGATGTCAAAAAATGTTCACAAGTTGAAAAATGATACATAGTTGGCAGAGTGATGAACAATCGTCAAGAGGTAGCTTACCAGTGTCATTGCTTATAAGGAGGTGGTGAGGTAGGCTGCAACATCAGTTGTTTGACTAGCAATGGAGAGCTGGTGCCTGGGGAGGCCAGATATACCCGCCGTGCACACGTGCACGCTGTCCGCCACCAGCGTCACGCAGGCACGGCAAAAAAGGGGGGAGGAGCTCCGACGCCGGCGGTAGACACCGCCCATGACAGACGCTCGTTTCCCCAGCTGTCGGCTAAGATGGGAGGATCACATGCTCGACGTGACGGCGTCAGAAGAAGACCGCACACGTGGAGCAGGAGGCGTGGCGCCGATGCGCTGTGAGAGAGCCCCACCCCCCCCAGGTGTTAGCACACCCATCCTCCACCGCCCATAAGGGCGGGGGGGGGTTGGGGGGATAGGGATACGCAGAGCGCATCGCAGCTCCCGGCACAAGACAGAAGAAAACCCAGGACATACAACCTCAAGAACTGGGGACTCATCTCACTAGCATAAAAAAAAAAAAAAAAAAATTTTTTTTGTGTCTCTAAATCACAAGCCTAACCACAATGAGAACGGATGTGGAGGGCTTGGTAATCTCACACCAGGGTGACAGGAAAAAAGAGGGATTGTCACACCAGTCTATGGACCTCCATCCCTAAAGTAAACGACAATGGGAACCGGGGTTGGGACTTTATATGAGGCACGTATAGGGTGTGCCTCCATCCCTAATTAGGAGTTACTAAAGCGAGTTTGGGACTTTAATTGAGGCCATAGACACGGTGGAGATAAAATTTATAAAGGTACACATTTATTGACATAAAAATCATGAGACATGTCAAACAAAAACCACATGGGTGAAAAACATTGTAGTAAATGTACATTTCATGTTAGTTCACACACATAATTGTACGTATAGGGTGTGCCTCCATCCCTAATTAGGAGTTACTGAAGCGAGTTTGGGACTTTAATTGAGGCCATAGACACGGTGGAGATAAAATTTATAAAGGTACACATTTATTGACATAAAAATCATGAGACATGTCAAACAAAAACCACATGGGTGAAAATTATGCCAATTATGTGTGTGAACTAACATGAAATGTACATTTACTACAATGTTTTTCACCCATGTGGTTTTTGTTTGACATGTCTCATGATTTTTATGTCAATAAATGTGTACCTTTATAAATTTTATCTCCACCGTGTCTATGGCCTCAATTAAAGTCCCAAACTCGCTTTAGTAACTCCTAATTAGGGATGGAGGCACACCCTATACGTGCCTCATATAAAGTCCCAACCCCGGTTCCCATTGTCCATGGCGGTGGAATGAACGGTCGGAGAGCCTCAGCTGCACTCACAGAAGAAGGTGTGGCAGGCCACAGTCATAGAGGCCACCAAGATGACAAACTCCTGGAAGTCCACCTCCCCATCTTCATTCTCATCCAGCTCCTTCAGGATCCTGTCCACGGAGATGGCGTCTTTCTGCTCCTAGAGAAGGAAGTCTTAGATTTAATTAACCATCATTTTTCCCATCTCTTCCCGGTTCCTGCCTACATTACACCGAGATTCAATTCTAGAAGAGTATCCCACAGGAAATAAAGTGTAATTAGATTGGAAATTAGAGGCTTTCGTGGTTAAAATTCTACACACATTTTTTTCATCTTTGTAGTTTGTGTATCAAGATGATGCGGTCCTCTTTAGAATTAGTCAGCGCTATGCAACCCTCAATATATTTTTTAGATAATGATTTTTGAATGTCAGGTATCAGCAAAAAGACTCTTCAGAGGGTTCCCCAATCACCAATTTGGCTGTTGATTGTGTGTGACTTGCTTTAGAAAGTAACTACATGCAGTATCTGGAGTAGAGTTAAAAGATATTACTTTTTATTTATTTATTCTGGAGTCCTTGTCCCTTTAGAGCCGGCTCATACAGGGGGGCTTCAAAGTCGCCCGACTCTGAAACCGCCCCGTACTGTATAGAAGTCAATGCAAGCTGCTCTGAAGTTGCCCCAAAGTAGTACAGGAACCTTTGTGCCGGTTCACATAGGGGCGACTTGTCAGGCGACCTAGTCGCCTGACAAGTCGCCTCCCGTTCTGTGCTACGGAACCGTTCTAATAGGAGCGACGCAAGTCGCTCCGACTTAGAAAAAGGTTCCTGTACTACTTTGGGGGCGACTTGCATAGACTTCTATGCAGAAGTCGTTTTGCAAGTCGCCTCAGAAGTAGTTTGCAGGTCGCCTCGCTGAGGCGACCTGCAAGTCGTGCCGCCCCTGTGTGAACCGGGGCTTTGAGTTGAGTTTGACTTGAGTCGCTCCTATTAGAACGGTTCCATTGTAGAGAATGGAGAGCGACTTGTCAGGCCGCTAAGTCACCTGACAGGTCGCCCCTGTGTGAACAATGGCTTTCTTCTTGTCACTCTTCCATAAAGGGCAGATTTGTGGAGAACACGACTAATAGTTGTCCTGTGGACAGATTCTCCCACCTGAGCTGTGGATCTCTGCAGATCCTCCAGAGTTACCATGGACCTCTTGGCTCTTCTCTGATGAATGCTCTCCTTGCCCGGCCGGTCAGTTTAGGTGGACGGCCATGTCTTCATGAGATGTTCAAAGCTTGGGATATTCCCTTATAATCTAACCCTGCTTTATACTTCTCCACAACTTTATCCCTGACCTGTCTGGTGTGTTTCTTGGCCTTCATGATGCTGCTTGTTCACTAAGGTTCTCTAAGAAATCTCAGAGGGCTTCACAGAACAGCTGTATTTATACTGAGAGTAAATGACACACAGGTGGACTCTCTTTACTAATTAGGTGACTTCTGAAGGCAATTGGTTCAACTAAATTTTAGTATCAGAGTAAAGGGGGCTGAATACAAATGCCCCCCCACACTTTTCACATATTTGTATCATTTATCATTTTCCGTCCACTTCACAATTATTACCTCTGATGTATGATGATGATGAGGATCAGATTAGGTCCCCTTTGCTAGTAATGGGTTGGACCCCATTTTGCCTTCATTCTTGGTGGCATGGACACAACAAGGTGTTGGTAACATTCCTCAGAGATTTTGCTCCATAGTGACATGATAACATCACACAGTTGCTGCAGATTTGTCGGCTGCACATCCATGATGCCAATCTCTCGTTCCACCACATCCCAAAGGTTTTCTATTGGATGAGATGTGGTGAGTGTGGAGGCCATTGGAGTCCAGTGACCTCCTTGTCCAGTGGTGAGATGATTGGAGCTTTGTGACATGGTGCATTATCCTACTGGAAGGAGCCATCAGAAGATGGGGACACTGTAGTCATAAAAGGATGGACATGGGCAGCAACAATACTCAGGTAGGCCGTGGTGATTAAACCCCATCCCCCACACTATTACATCCCCACCACCAGCCTGAACTGGTGATATCCCATCCCCCACACCATTATACCCCCACCACCAGCCTGAACCGGTGATATCCCATCCCCCACACCATTACACCCCCACCACCAGCCTGAACCATTGATATCCCATCCCCCACACCATTACACCCCCACCACCAGCCTGAACCGGTGATATCCCATCCCCCACACCATTACACCACCACCATCAGCCTGAACCGGTGATATCCCATCCCCCACACCATTACACCCCCACCACCAGCCTGAACCAGTGATATCCCATCCCCCACACCATTACACCCCCACCACCAGCCTGAACCAGTGATACCCCATTCCCCACACCATTACACCCCACCACCAGCCTGAACCAGTGATACCCCATCCCCCACACCATTACACTCCCACCACCAGCCTGAACTGGTGATATCCCATCCCCCACACCATTACACCCCCACCACCAGCCTGAACCGGTGATATCCCATCCCCCACACCATTACACCCCCTCCACCAGCCTGAACTGGTGATATCCCATCCCCCACACCATTACACTCCACCACCAGCCTGAACCGGTGATATCCCATCCCCCACACCATTACACCTCACCATAAGCCTGAACCGGTGATACCCCATCCCCCACACCATTACACCCCCACCACCAGCCTGAACTGGTGATATTCCATCCCCCTCACCATTACACCCCCACCACCAGCCTGAACTGGTGATACCCCATCCCCCACACCATTACACCCCCACCACCAGCCTGAACTGGTGATACCCCATCCCCCACACCATTACACCCCCACCACCAGCCTGAACTGGTGATATTCCTTCCCCCTCACCATTACACCCCCACCACCAGCCTGAACTGGTGATACCCCATCCCCCACACCATTACACCCCCACCACCAGCCTGAACCGGTGATACCCCATCCCCCACACCATTATACCCCCACCACCAGCCTGAACTGGTGATATCCCATCCCCCACACCATTATACCCCCACCACCAGCCTGAACTGGTGATATCCCATCCCCCACACCATTACCCCACCACCACCAGCCTGAACCGGTGATACAAGGCAGGATGAATCCATGCGCCAAGTTCTGACCCCACCATCTGAATGTCGCAGCTGAAATCCAGACTCATCAGACCAGGCAAAGTTTTTCCAATCTTCTATTGTCCAATAAAAGAGAAAAACTGCGCTAATGAATATAATTAAAAAAACAACCTAGTGAAAACAATCTATAAATAAGTTAAAATCAATAAGTGAATAAAAGTATGTCAGTATGTGGCCAAAAAAAATCATAGAGACAGAAAAGTCCAGACACAGAAGCACAAATCCCTCAGTTAATCCCAGTGAAGGCTATGTAGGAAACATTGGATGAAAAACGACCACTCATTGTGATCCACCACCACATAGATGTCGCTCTTACCAGAAGGCAAGCTTGATAAGCCTATATGTAAACTGGACATTCGGACGAACCAGTGGCGCTACTTCTCTGTGCTCAGCGTGAAATTGGAAGTACAGCAGGTACCGAACCATACATCAACTCAGGCTCAGGATCATGGAGGTAAAAGAAAACCAGCCATAGTGTGAATTCGCATAACAGGTTTGATAATATAAAAGGAATTGCACTTACAAGAATATGCAGTATAAAACATCCATAAAAACAGTTTGCCGGCTGGCATTGCATACACCCACTCACATCAGGGTCGCGATGACGTCTGCGCGTCAACCTCCCGATGTACGTTTCGTCTATAACTGACGTCGTGTGAGCGGGTGCATGCAACGCCAGCCAGCGAACTGTTTTTATGGATGTTTTATACTGCATATTCTTGTAAGTGCAATTCCTTTTATATTATCAAACCTGTTATGCGGATTCACACTATGGCTGGTTTTCTTTTACCTCCATGATCCTGAGCCTGAGTTGATGTATGGTTCGGTACCTGCTGTACTTCCAATTTCACGCTGAGCACAGAGAAGTAGCGCCACTGGTTCGTCCGAATGTCCAGTTTACATATAGGCTTATCAAGCTTGCCTTCTGGTAAGAGCGACATCTATGTGGTGGTGGATCACAATGAGTGGTGGTTTTTCATCCAATGTTTCCTACATAGCCTTCACTGGGATTAACTGAGGGATTTGTGCTTCTGTGTCTGGACTCTTCTGTCTCTACGGATGATTTATTTTGGCCACATACTGACATACTTTTATTCACTTATTGATTTCAACTTATTTATACATTGTTTTCACTAGGTTGTTGTTTTAATTATATTTATTAGCGCAGTTTTTCTCTTTTATTGTTGTTTTTTTGTGTATATCTCACACTTTAGCTGCTGCTGGTAGGGATTTGGTAGCGCGGTATTTTTTCCATTTCTATTGTCCAAGTTTGGTGATCCTGTGCTAATTGTAGCCTCAGTTTCCTGTTCCTAGCTGATGAGTGGCACCTGGTGTGGTCTTCTGCTGCTGTAGCCCATCTGCTTCAAGGTTGGATGTGTTGTGCGGTCAGAGATGGTATTCTGCATACCTTGGGTTTAACAAGTGGTTATTGGAGTTACTGTTGTCTTTCTATCATCTGGAACCAGTCTGCCCATTCTCCTCTGACCTCAACAAGGCATTTTCCTCCACACAACTGCCGCTCACTGGATATTTTCTCTTTTTCCCACCATTCTCTGTAAATCCGAAGAGATGGTTGTGTGTGAAAATCCCAGAAATACTCAGACCAGCCCGTCTGCCACCAACAACCACGCCACGTTCAAAGTCACAAAGATTCCCTTTCTTACCCATTCGGATGTTCGGTTTGAACTTCAGCAAGTCGTCTTCACCATGTCTAGATTTGAGTTGCTGCCATGTGATTGGCTGATTAGCAAAATTTGCTACCAAGCAATTGAACAGGTGTACCTAATAAAGTGGTATATATATATATATATATATATATACAGTATATAGCACACATGGGAGTAAGTCACAAGCAAGTCCCAAGTTACTGTGGCAAAAAGCAAGTCAAGTCAAGTCATTTATTTTGGTCAAGTCACAAATTAAGTCAAAATACTGATCTACCCCATTTCCACCTTTAAATGAGTTAAAAGTCAGTTTTCAGGAAAGGTTTTGTTTTATTTTCAACATTAACAAACTTGCTTAGTGCTTTTTTCTTGGCATATTAACCACTTCAATACCGAGCACTTATACACCTTCCTGCCCAGACCAATTTTCAGCTTTCAGCGCTGTCGCAGTTTGAATGACAATTGCGCGGTCATCCATCACTGTACCCAAACCAAATTTTTATCATTTTGTTCCCACAAATAGAGCTTTCTTTTGGTGGTATTTGATCACCTCTGCGGTTTTTATTTTTTGCTAAGCAAATAAAAAATGACCGAAAATTTTGAAAAAAAAATAAAAATTTTGCATTTGTTTCTGTTAAAAAAAATTGTAAATAATTTCTTGTAAAAAAAAAAAAAAAATGGTAAATAAGTAAGTTTTCTCTTTCACTGATGGCCACTGATAAGGCGGCACTGACACGGCGGCACCGATGAGGTGGCACCAATGAGTGGGCACTGACGATGGGCACTGATATGCGGCGCTGATGGACACTGGTAGGCGGCATTGATGGGTGGCACTGATATGCAGCACTGATGGGCATTGATAGGCGGCACTGATGGGCACTTATGGGTGGCACTGGGTGGCACTGATGGGCACTGATATGCAACACTGATGGGCATTGATAGGCGGCACTGATGGGCACTTATGGGTGGCACTGGGTGGCACTGGTTGGCACTGATGGGCACTGATAGGCGACACTGATGGGCACTGAAAGGCGGCACTGCTGGGCACTGATAGGGTGGCACTGATAGGCAGCACTGATAGGCAGCACTGCTGGGCACTGATGGGCACTGATAGGCGGCACTTCTGGGCATTGATACGTGGCACTGATGGGCACTGATACGCGGCACTGATATGAGGCACTGATGGGCATCCCTTGTGGCACTGGCAGTGGTAGGCATTGGAGTGGGCACTGATTGGCAGCTGCCTGGGCACATAGTGGCATTTCCCTGGGGGTCTAGGGGCATACCTGGTGGTCCAGTGTGGATGGCCTCCCTGGTGGTCCTGGGCGGGATCCAAGGGGGGGCTGTGCTGATAAACAATCAGCACAGACCCCCCCTGTCAGGAGAACAGCCGATCGGCTCTCCTCTACTCGCGTCTGTCAGACGGGAGTGAGGAAAAGCCGATCACCGGCTCTTTCTATTTACATTGTGATCAGCCGTGATTGGACACGGCTGATCACGTGGTAAAGCGTCTCCGTCAGAGACTCTTTACCTAGATCGGTGTTGCAGGGTGTCAGACTGACATACCGCAACAACGATCGCTGCGATACGCGCCCGCAGGGGCGCGCAGCGGCTCGATACTCCTGATCACGTCATATGACGTTCGGTCAGGAATATCAAACCACTTTGCCGCCGTCATTTGGTAATAGGGGGGCGGCAAGTGGTTAAAGAAACACTTTGAATGCCCAAACAGCAGATAAGGAGCAGAACACTCAGCAATTAAATGGCCAACAAGCCTGAAAAAATGTAGTCCTTGCTGAGGGGGAAAATAACGAAGCTCAAAGTTTGAACTTGACACAACGCCAACATCTGGACACTTGAATGGTGATGAGAATAGCCACTTAAAATGCATTTGCAAAAATTAAATTGGAAAGTACTTTCTCGCTCAGTTAGGAGCGATGGGGTCGCATTATCACCCCACCATGGCTAAACACACGTTCAACAGGTGCGCTTGGTGCAGGGACTGACATAACTCTTACCGCTACCCTGAACAGCTCCAATGGCATTTGGCACAAGCTGATTGGCTCAGAGGCGGTGGTGGGCGGAGTGTGTGGGTAATATTTTTGGGGGGGTGGTGCCAAGTCATTGCAAGTCAAATAGCCCAAGTCAAAGTCAAGTCGAGTCATTTATTTAATTTTGTCAAGCAAGTCGCAAGTCCTCAAACAGGTGACTCAAATCTGACTCAAGTCAAGTCATGTGACTCGAGTCCCCCACCTCTGGTATATAGTACATTCCCACCAGTCACTGCCCTCAAGGATCTTACAGTCTAAGGTCTCTAACTCATATTATACATACATTGGGGATAATTAACCTCCCAGCGTGTCTTTGCAGTATGGGAGGAAACCCACACAGGCACAGGGAGAACATGCAAACTCCAGGCAGGTAGTGCCCCCTGGTTGGGATTTGAAGTGATGACCCCGAGTGCTGCCAGGTAGAAGTGCTAACCACTTATCAACATTGGAAAAGACTAAGAAATTCCAAAAAATGGACTTTGTAGGCACACACGTAGGATACAAAAATATCTGAATTTTTAAATGGATAAAGTAAAAAAGGTAAAATGTAGAAAACATAAAAAGAACAGACATCATACTAATGATGACATAGAATACATGACCCCGGGGACTCCAATAACACCTCCAAATATTATCATCTAATCCAGTGGGATGAGAAATAAGATCCGGTATAACCAGTAGCGGCATCCAAGAGGAATAAAGTGCATGGAGTAGTTGAGTCGCAGTGTGAGGTCACAGGAGGATTTTCCCCTCTACATGTTTCGCACAATTGTGCTTCTTCAGGAGATTACAGATCTGATAAACATGGAAAGAACATCAAATAAGTATATATATATATATAACATACTATCCAGTACATAAAGCAATATAAACAATGAAATGGTCATTTCAATGGGATGTAGCAGGATGGAGCCCAAGTCCGGTGACCATCAGGGGAGGGGGGAAGTAACAATCCTCCCATGGGGACGCAGCCACACATTACACAAACTAATAAATTAACCACTTCACCCCCGGAGCATTTGGCTGGCCAAAGACCAGAGCACTTTTTCTGCGATTCGGTGCTGCGTCGCTTTACCTGACAATCGTGCGGTCGTGTGCGGCGTGGCTCCCAAACAAAATTGATGTCCTTTTTTTCCCCCACAAATAGAGCTTTTTTTTGGAGGTATTTGATCGCCTCTGCGGTTTTAATTTTTTGCGCTATAAACAAAAAAAATAGAGCAACAATTTTGGAAAAAAAAAAATTTTTTTTTTACTTTTTGCTATAATAAATATCCCCCAAAAATATATATAATATATTATAATATATTATAATAATGGCGGACCTGATGGTCTTGGTCAAGTTGATCTGGTTGTAGCAAACCCTGAAAAATGTAATGAGATAGGGAATGGTATGATTGACACGGAAGAGGTAAAAGATACAGCAGAATTAGGCCCCCTACAGGTTCAGGAGGGTAGGTCTGGGGAAGATTTCCTGAGGTTTGAGAAATTTCTAAGGTCTGAGAAGAACCGTGGTAAACAATGGTCGGAAGGAAATAGCCCAAAGAGCAGCAAGGTGTCACAGGACTTAAAAACCTCAGAGTGGCAAGCAATTCAGGATGTCCTTCAGAGGGAGACTAGGATGGGACTGCAGTCATATGAGGATGTTAGTGATGAAACTGACAAAAGGAAGCATGCAGTGTACAGGAAACAAGTGACGCTGAGTTTGGACGGTAAGAAGGTGCCCGTACATAGAGCGCAGAGAGGGACCAGTGTCACCCCAATAAAAGAGCCCCTGCTTATCACTAAACAAGGGTTTAAAAATCAGATTCCTTCCAAATAAATTAAAGAGAAAAAGGGCGGTCTAGTGGAAATTAAGGGAGCACTTTTTAACTTTACCAATATCCGACCCTTAAAGCTCAGATGTCCGCCTCATGTTAAAAAAGGAACCAAGATTAGTAAACTCCCTACTGTCAAGGTGGCTAGTGTAGGCCCATGGGAAATAGAAAGACATCGCTTTTGGAAGCGTACGCGTAAAAAGGCATGGGAGTGTCTTTGTAGAGCCTGAGTAAATGTAGCAGGGGGACGTGGAGAAAGTCACCTGATGGGACAAGATTTGACCCATGTGGGTGGTAGCTTGCATGGTCATGCCAATGTGAGGAGGTTATACTGGTGTGTTCTGCCCTCTGGGTTGAAACCAGGGGGGAGGGATATATGATAGTGTGGTACCCCACCAGTGTATTGGTCCAGGATTCTCAACCAGGCAGGTTGAGGGGCTCCAGGGTATTTGCTTGTGTAGGACTAACTCACGGTGGAACTGCTGGTTTAAGCGGGCCTGTTACCTTCACTTTGCTTCCCTCTGTTTCACCGGCACCGGGTCTAGGGGTTCCGTTGAGTTTACTTCTGGACGACACACGCACCAACACTGGAGTACGTTTTCAATAAGATGCAAAATAAGTGGGAACTAATGCGCTAAACCACACTAATAATATACCGGATGGGGAGCTGCCAACATAAATCAGTGTACTCACACACCCCTGGCAGAAAAGAAATCAAATAAAAATATGTATGTGGCGCTATCCTATCCTTGTGTACCAACTTCAAATCTGTGAACTAAGATGATCACAAAGTGCTAATAAAATGAATCCTAATCATAAAAGTGCAATGTGCATATATAATTAGGGCAAATGAATAAAGTGCACTGGATAATGCCCCGTGATCACAACATAAAGTCTATCACAATATATGGACTGTGACTGATCAGCATGAATCCAAATATTAATACATCAAAATATCATATATTGCGATAATTATTCATATATTCAAATAAAAACAAATAAAGTGTCAAGTGCGTAGTAGATTAAATGGTGCACAAAATGCAGCTCCTAATGCGACTGTAGCTCATATATATATATATATATATATATATATATATATATATATATATATATATATATATATATATATAATATAAAAGTGACAAAGTGTGCAAAATGATCACAAGGTGCATACATGCGACTGAAAGTGCAACTAGAGGTCTTCCATAGACCGTTTAAGCAATAAAAACCTTCCAAAGTGACAATAGTGCAATAAAGTTAAAAAAAATAGAAAAATTCCAATACCGTGCAACTCCGAATGTGACAGCAATGTCCGCAAAGGGGAGTCTTCTATTAAAAAAGTGCAGATACAGTGATGGCAAGTGTCTTGTGATAAATGCATCCAGTTCTGTTCCGGTGCGTGACGGTTGTTTCCCCCAGCCTCTCACCTGAAGTAGCGCCCCCCAATGGGCCGAGTCAAGCGAAAACACACAGGTGGATGATGCTCGGTGCATGGGATGGGTCTTCAAGAATAGTCACAATTCCCGGGGGGATGTCCGTGGATATGGTTAACTGCGACTCTCACCACCGCTCACAATGGTAATCCCAGGATAAAGGTGGAAAAGAAAAAAATAACCTCCATGGTGTAGTATTTCGAAAAATTTATTAAACAAACATAGCAACTTACATAGGAAAAAAGCAGCAAACAGTATCGAATGGAAAGCTTCCGGGTTCAGCCGTTCGGCTCCTACCCTGACGCGTTGCGTCACACCACGTGACTTTTTCAAAGGGATGTGGAGTCCGGTGCCTGGTCGTCAGTATATATAATAGCCGTTGTCATAGCAACAGCCCTAAACAAACACTAACAGACGATCCCTGTGCATATTAGGCAATAGACGATGTCTTCACTGAATATGCTAGATGTGAATTTTTTCAAGTTAAATATAGCATAAAAAATAAATCAATTCTAATCATCTCTTAAGGATGTATTGTCAAAGTGGAATGTATAAAGTATATAAAAAACATGAGATGCCAGTATTTAAAATGACGAGACAAATGTTACAACACCTCCGCCATCTAGTGGCGAGTAAGAATCAAACACCTACTAAACAGGATATATCCAAGGAAAAAATGAAAACACCATCCCGTGATATAACGGAGAGTACTTAATATTCCAACTTCTCGACTCTCTGTTGGCACCAAATGGGCCCAAAATTAAAAATGATATAAAATATATTGAAAGAAATAGTATAGATATTCAAAACGAGACAAATCTCACAACACCTGCGCCATCTAGTGGTGCATAAGGATAAAGCAACTACTGAATAAAATGCATCTAAGGAAAGGAAAAAAAATAATAAAGACTCTCCAATGGTGTATCAGAGAGTACTTTCTATTCAAACTCCTAGAATCTCTGCTGGCACCTAATGGACCACCCATATGGCTGTCCAGTGTCCAGGGGAGATGGAGATGAATCTAGGGGTTTCTTGAACAAATTAATAACATCTAAAATAATATAATATAATCCAATTCTACATAAAAAGGGAGACAAACACAATCCGACTAATAATACACGCCAGCTAACCAACATAGAATTCTTATTAGGGGTATTTAAAACAATGGTATACTAAGCCTCAAATAACCAGTTAGCAAAAATATTTAAAAATTGGAAATAAAACAATTCAAGTCAAATTCTACGTTGTGTCCTAGAGGTGATAAAGTACGTAATTCATGGATCCATCTTGATTCTGCTTGACTGATCTTAATGATTTTATTGTCGCCCCTCCAATGGGGTTTATACTTTTCTATACCGCAGACTTTCAGTGACGAAGGGTCGCTATTATGATGCTCTTCATAGTGTTTTGATAGACTATGCTTATCAAAGCTTTTTTTGATGTTCCGTACATCTTCTTTTAATCTCATCCATAGTGCTCTCTTTGTCCTACCAATATATTGACTATGGCAGGGGCACTCCAGTAGATAGACCACCCCTTCACTTCGACATGAAATAAAGTCTTCTATTAAATAGTTTTTTGAAGTTACAGTTGAAGTAAAACTTATTTTCTTCTTTTTATCTTCTTTCGTATACCTGCAGGTGTAGCAATTTTTGCACATATAAAACCCCTTGCCTTCAAAGAAGGAGAATTTTTTTCTTTCTTGGGGGGTCTAAAACATTTTTTGCCAAGCGATCCCTTAAAGTGGGGGCTCTTCTATATACGAATTTCGGTTGATTTGACAGAATGGTACATAAATCTGTTTTAATAATGTCCCAATGTCTTTTGATAATTTTTTCAATTTGTTTATGTTGGATATTATAATCCATAATGATAGATGCATTATCTTGTTGGGTTGAAGTTTTTTCCCCATCTTGTATTCATTTTCCTCTATCAAGTAGTGCGACGTCATTTATTTTCTCATCTCTATCTCCCCTGGACACTGGACTGCCATATGGGTGGTCCATTAGGTGCCAGCAGAGATTCTAGGAGTTTGAATAGAAAGTACTTTCTGATACACCATTGGAGAGTCTTTATTATTTTTTTCCTTTCCTTAGATACATTTTATTCAGTCGTTGCTTTATCCTTATGCACCACTAGATGGCGCAGGTGTTGTGAGATTTGTCTCGTTTTAAATATCTATACTACTTCTTTCAATATATTTTATATAATTTTTAATTTTGGGCCCATTTGGTGCCAACAGAGAGTCGAGAAGTTGGAATATTAAATACTCTCCGTTATATCATTGGACGGTGTTTTCATTTTTTCCTTGGATATATCCTGTTTAGTAGGTGTTTGATTCTTACTCACCACTAGATGGCGGAGGTGTTGTAACATTTGTCTCGTCATTTTAAATACTGGCATCTCATGTTTTTAATATACTTTATACATTCCACTTTGACAATACATCCTTAAGAGATGATTAGAATTGATCTAGTTTTTATGCTATATTTAACTTGAAAAAATTCACATCTAGCATATTCAGTGAAGACATTGTCTATTGCCTAATATGCACAGGGATCGTCTGTCAGTGTTTGTTTAGGGCTGTTGCAATGACAATGGCTATTATATATATACTGACAACCAGGCACTGAACTTCTCATCCCTTTGAAAAAGTCACGTGGTGTGACGCAACGCGTCAGGGTAGGAGGAGCCAGGTGCCGTTGCTTCCGGGTACGGCCGAACCCGGAAGCTTTCCATTCGATACTGTTTGCTGCTTTTTTCCTATGTAAGTTGCTACGTTTGTTTAATACATTTTTCGAAATACACCATGGAGGTTATTTTTTCTTTTCCACCTTTATCCTGGGATTACCATTGTGAGCGGTGGTGAGAGTCGCAGTTAACCATATCCATGGACATCCCCCCAGGAATTGTGACTATTCTTGAAGACCCATCCTCTGCACAGAGCATCATCCACCTGTGTGTTTTCCCTTGACTCGGCCCATTGGGGGGCGCTACTTCAAGTGAGAGGCTGAGGGAAACAACCGTCATGCACCGGAACAGAATTGGATGCATTTATCACAAGACACTTGCCATCACTGTATCTGCACTTTTTTAATAGAAGATCCCCCTTTGCGGACATTGCTGTCACATTAGGAGTTGCACTGTATTGGAATTTTTCTATTTTTCTGAACTTTATTGCACTATTGTCACTTTGGAAGGTTTTTATTGTTTAAATGGTCTATGGAAGACCTCTAGTTGCACTTTCAGTCGCATGTATGCACCTTGTGATCATTTTGCACACTTTGTCACTTTTATATTTATATCATAGCAGTCGCATTAGGAGCTGCATTTTGTGCACCATTTAATCTACTACGCATTTGACACTTTATTTGTTTTTATTTGAATATATGAATAATTATCGCAATATATGATATTTTGATGTATTGATATTTGGATTCATGCTGAGCAGTCACAGTCCATATATTGTGATAGACTTTATGTTGTGATCACGGGGCATTATCCAGTACACTTTATTCATTTGCCCTAATTATATATGCACATTGCACTTTTATGATTAGGATTCATTGTTTAGCACTTTGTGATCATCTTAGTTCACAGATTTGAAGTTGGTGCACAAGGATAGGATAGCGCCACATACATATTTTTATTTGATTTAGTACGTTTTCAATGCTTTATTAAACAGAAAACGTTAGGAAGTAGCAGGAAAGAGGCGGAAAAGGAAATTCTCAGGAGAAACTCAAATATCTTCTTGTATGATCTTAGCGACAAATGTCCTGGTAGATTTCAGATAATTATGTGGAATGCGCTCCCCTTGTGGGACGCACTCTTTGCCCGTCTGGATAGGCCTCTCTCACAGGTCTAGCAGCCAGTACACAGCACGAATCTAAAGTCTCTGCCACAGACTTGTTTGGGGGTAAACCTGTACGATCCTCTGCCACAGGATGTATCAGATCTTCTGCAGTGAAAGTCAGTCACAGTGCCTGAACCTTTAAGCCGAACCGGCAACACTATGCTGTATAGTTACTTTTTTTTTTGGATACGTCCTCCAACCGAGTCACCAGGCCCCTCTACAGACCAGCACGCTGCGTGATCTCTCCAAGACGAGTCCTTCCCTGGGATCTCCTCGGCTGTCCAGCTTCGTCACACAGGACCGACAGCTCAGGACCATTCCTCGCCCGCGGTGGTAGGCCCCAGACAAGCCTCTGGACCCACCCCTGCGCTGCTGTATC
Source organism: Lithobates clamitans (assembly GCA_037952925.1). Classification (NCBI taxonomy): domain Eukaryota; kingdom Metazoa; phylum Chordata; class Amphibia; order Anura; family Ranidae; genus Lithobates; species Lithobates clamitans. The sequence continues at coordinate 77,514 of JBBGZY010002752.1, read as the reverse complement.
ATGGGCCTCCCGATCGGAGGACCACGAGGTAGCTCCTTAACGCATACCTGTCAGCCAGGAGGGCCAGCAGGTGGCTGTAAAAGTGAACCCTAAAACATGGCGTCTGTCCCATAAATACCCTCTTCCCTGAATGCAACTCGGAGGACCACCTCCACCGAGCTTGTCTCCGGAACAGAGGAGCATCCATACGCTTCCACACTTTGTCTTTCCAACCCTGACCAGTGGTAACAGCGACACCCACCGGTCAGCACGGAAACACACACAACGTCAGCCTAACTGGAACAGAGGTGAACTTTTACCTTCCTAACGCCCAAATTACTAAATTTACCTATTATGCGGTAGATTGTAAATCTACCAGCGCTAGACTTGTTTGGGAGGAAACTGGCTTTTCAGTTTCCTCAATATTTAGTAAGGTCCATTTTGGGACCTGGAGCCTGGGGATTTCTTAGAGATCCGGGTGCGATGAAATCCCCAGTCCTGGGTCCAGGTTTTGGAACTCACCAGCGCACTGATTGTTCAGGTGTGTGTGGGCCTGATAGCAGAGTCAGGACCATAATTCTGGGCTCCACCCAGAGAGACAAGAGGTCTCCAGGAGTCCAGGTTTGCAAAGGGAGAACCCAGAGAGTGCAGGTGTGCACTGAAGAACCCAGAGAGTGCAGGTGTGCACTGAAGAACCCAGAGAGTGCAGGTGTGCACTGAAGAACCCAGAGAGTGCAGGTGTGCACTGAAGTACCCAGAGAGTGCCGGTGTGCACTGAAGTACCCAGAGAGTGCAGGTGTGCACTGAAGAACCCAGAGAGTGCAGGTGTGCACTGAAGAACCCAGAGAGTGCAGGTGTGCACTGAAGAACCCAGAGAGTGCCGGTGTGCACTGAAGTACCCAGAGAGTGCCGGTGTGCACTGAAGTACCCAGAGAGTGCAGGTGTGCACTGAAGTACCCAGAGAGTGCAGGTGTGCACTGAAGTACCCAGAGAGTGCAGGTGTGCACTGAAGAACCCAGAGAGTGCCGGTGTGCACTGAAGTACCCAGAGAGTGCAGGTGTGCACTGAAGTACCCAGAGAGTGCCGGTGTGCACTGAAGTACCCAGAGAGTGCCGGTGTGCACTGAAGTACCCAGAGAGTGCCGGTGTGCACTGAAGTTACCAGAGAGTGCAGGTGTGCACTGAAGTACCCAGAGAGTGCAGGTGTGCACTGAAGTACCCAGAGAGTGCCGGTGTGCACTGAAGTACCCAGAGAGTGCAGGTGTGCACTGAAGAACCCAGAGAGTGCCGGTGTGCACTGAAGAACCCAGAGAGTGCAGGTGTGCACTGAAGTTACCAGAGAGTGCAGGTGTGCACTGAAGTACCCAGAGAGTGCCGGTGTGCACTGAAGTTACCAGAGAGTGCAGGTGTGCACTGAAGTACCCAGAGAGTGCAGGTGTGCACTGAAGAACCCAGAGAGTGCAGGTGTGCACTGAAGTACCCAGAGAGTGCCGGTGTGCACTGAAGTATCCAGAGAGTGCCAGTGTGCACTGAAGTAGCCAGAGAGTGCAGGTGTGCACTGAAGTAGCCAGAGAGTGCAGGTGTGCACTGAAGTAGCCAGAGAGTGCAGGTGTGCACTGAAGAACCCAGAGAGTGCAGGTGTGCACTGAAGAACCCAGAGAGTGCAGGTGTGCACTGAAGAACCCAGAGAGTGCAGGTGTGCACTGAAGTAGCCAGAGAGTGCAGGTGTGCACTGAAGAACCCAGAGAGTGCAGGTGTGCACTGAAGAACCCAGAGAGTGCCGGTGTGCACTGAAGAACCCAGAGAGTGCAGGTGTGCACTGAAGTAGCCAGAGAGTGCAGGTGTGCACTGAAGTATCCAGAGAGTGCAGGTGTGCACTGAAGTATCCAGAGAGTGCAGGCTGTAAGGTAAAAGCCAGAGACCTGAGTCTGAGGTCGCTGACAGTAGTCAGGAGAGCTCTATGTGGGAGCCTGAGCAGTGGTGTGTCTGCTGCTGAAGAGAGCGAGGTGGCTCGGTATTTTGTTTGCAATGCTGCATGTGTAAGCCAGGAGGCTGAATATCCTTTTATTTGTTGCTGGTGGTAAAAACCGCCTGCGAGGGAAACCACTTTTGCTGGAACTTTGTTTTTCTTTAATAAAAGTGGGCCAAAAAGCCCTGAAAAGGAATTTATCTGTGTGGACTGTTCTCACTAGCAGGTGCTACACTTGAGCTAAACAACCCCCAAACCTCACAATAGTATACAGGAGATGATCAGAGACTGCACATAGTATACAGGAGATGATCAGAGACTGTACATAGTATACAAGAGATGATCAGAGACTGTACATAGTATACAAGAGATGATCAGAGACTGTACATAGTATACAGGAGATGATCAGAGACTGTACATAGTATACAAGAGATGATCAGAGACTGTACATAGTATACAGGAGATGATCAGAGACTGTACATAGTATACAAGAGATGATCAGAGACTGTACATAGTATACAGGAGATGATCAGAGACTGTACATAGTATACAAGAGATGATCAGAGACTGTACAGAGTATACAGGAGATGATCAGAGACTGTACATAGTATACAGGAGATGATCAGAGACTGTACATAGTATACAGGAGATGATCAGAGACTGCACATAGTATACAGGAGATGATCAGAGACTGCACATAGTATACAGGAGATGATCGGAGACTGTACATAGTATACAGGAGATGATCAGAGACTGTACATAGTATACAGGAGATGATCAGAGACTGCACATAGTATACAGGAGATGATCAGAGACTGCACATAGTATACAGGAGATGATCGGAGACTGTACATAGTATACAGGAGATGATCGGAGACTGCACATAGTATACAGGAGATGATCAGAGACTGCACATAGTATACAGGAGATGATCAGAGACTGCACATAGTATACAGGAGATGATCGGAGACTGTACATAGTATACAGGAGATGATCGGAGACTGCACATAGTATAAAGGAGATGATCAGAGACTGTACATAGTATACAAGAGATGATCAGAGACTGTACATAGTATACAGGAGATGATCAGAGACTGTACATAGTATACAGGAGATGATCAGAGACTGCACATAGTATACAGGAGATGATCAGAGACTGCACATAGTATACAGGAGATGATCGAATATATACTATGCCAATAATTTCAGCAATCTAGAGCCACTTTCATCCCCATATAGTTAAACTGTCCCTTTATACAGTCAGGTACATAAATATTGGGACATGGACACAATTCTAATCTTTTTGGCTCTATACACCACCACAATGGATTTGAAATGAAACAAACAAGATTTGCTTTAACTGCAGACTTTCAGCTTTAATTTGAGGGTATTTACATCCAAATCAGGTGAACGGTGTAGGAATTTGAATATGTGCCTCCCACTTTTTAAGGGACCAAAAGTAATGGGACAGTTGGCTGCTCAGCTGTTCCATGGCCAGGTGTGTGTTATTCCCTCATTATCCCATTTACAAGGAGCAGATGAAAGGTCCAGAATTCATTTCAAGTGTGCTGTTTGCATTTGGAATCTGTTGCTGTCAACTCTCAATATGAGATCCAAAGAGCTGTCACTACCAGTGAAGCAAGCCATCATTAGGCTGAAAAAACAAAACAAACCCATCAGAGAGATAGAAAAAAACATTAGGTGTGGCCAAATCAACTGTTTGGAACATCCTTAAAAAGAAAGAACGCTCCGGTGAGCTCAGCAACACCAAAAGACCCGGAAGACCACAGAAAATAACTGTGGTGGATGACCGAAGAGTTCTTTTTTTTTTTTAATTAAATCTTTATTTAATTCTCACAAAGAACAAATATTTTACATACATATAAAACCCCTCCAGCTGGGAGGTTCTCCGTATCTCTCATGACATCATCTTTTCCGTTTCCCTCATCTGCTTAATAAGATTACCTCCCGCACTGGATCCCCCTTCCCCCTTCCACCCCCCCCAACCCCCCCCTTTCCCCTCTCCCCCGCAGACCCCTTCCTTCTCTTTTAGTCTTAAGCAACCTTGTTTTACACCCCATATGCTATCTTAACACTGCTTCTACAAATCTGTCAGTTTTTTTAAAAGCCCCCCAGGGGCTCCACTTTCCCTTTTCCACCTCTTGATTCCTTTCCAGATGTTCAACTTTTTCTAATCTATAAATTTTGTTTACTTTCTCTATCCAGTCCTTAATTTTTGGGGGCTCCTCTTCCTGCCATTTCATTGGGATTACATTTTTTGCAGCATTAAGTAAGATTGGTGTTAATGAGGACTTATACCCCTTCCTCCCTCCTTCCAGGCCATGAAACAGACAGCTCCAGGGGTCAAATCGTATACTCTTGCTTGTTATCTCCTCTATTAACCTTATCACTTCCTGCCAATAAGTTTTAATTTTAGGGCATTCCCACCATAAGTGCGCCATTGTTCCTGGACCTCCGCACCCTCGCCAGCAATTGGGGGATTTATCTAATGCGAATTTACTCACTCTAGCTGGGGTCAAATACCACCTGGCCAGGCATTTGTAATTACTCTCCCTTGTTTTCGTATCTACTGCTGTCCCATGTGTTGCCCCCAGGATACATTTCTCCATTTCCCTGTCACAGTGAGTCCCCAACTCCTCCTCCCATTTTCTGATGAACTTGGGCGGGTCTTGTCAGCCCCTGCTCATCAGAATTTTATAAACCTCCGAAACTGTCCCTTTTAATTCTTCCCTACGTGCCAATTTCTCCAACCCCCTATAATCCGCCTTTTCCCTTAAGGGGCCTGGGAGACTTCCAATAAAGTGCTTCAATTGATTATACCGCCACCCGTTCACTGACAATACCTCCCTTAGTGCATTTAATTCTTGAAGTGTTTTTAATTTACCCCTACTTATTATATCCCTTATCTGTGTTTCCTTCTCAAAAATCCAATTCCCTCCTATTATTCCCATCCCTGGGGGAAAAAACGGGTTATCCTTTATATAAATTAACGGTGAGTTATACTCCCACTTATTTAACTGGTGAATCTGGTCCCATATTTTAAGTGTATGGTGTGTTAAATAGTGTGTATCTTTACCTAAATTCCTATAGTGTGGTGGATTCCAAATCATATGACTCAAACTTGCCTTTCTCAACCCTATTTCTAAATTCACCCACCTTTTGTTTATACTACTCTTACCCCATTCAAGTGCCCGCGCTATTACAATTGCTTTATAATAGATTCTAAAGTCGGGGAGCGCTAAACCCCCTCGTGCTTTCTCTCTACACAATACCCCGTGCGCAATTCTCGGTTTCTTATTACCCCACACATATCTATTTATTAACTCCGACAGAATCCTGAAAAACTCCCGGGGGACTGGGATGGGCAACATCTGTATCTTATAAAGCACTTTAGGTGCTAACACCATTTTCACAATATTTATTCGCCTTGTCCGCGAGACAGGGCCATACGATATTCTCTTTATTTCCGCTCTTATTTCGTTCAAGAGAGGTATATAATTTATCTTGTACAAGTTACCCCTCGAGCCCGTCAACTTCACTCCTAGGTACTTAATGTTCTCTCTCCATGGGAAATGGAACACGTCGGCTAATCTATTAGCTTCCAGTTTGTTAATATTGATCTTTAAGGCTTCAGATTTTTCTATATTTATTTTAAAGTTTGAAAATTCACTATATTTCCTCATTACGGCCAACACATTGGGAATTGAGATTCTGGGATTCGATATATAGAAGAGTATATCATCGGTGAATGCTGCCAATTTGTGCTCCTCCTCACCTACCGCACATCCCTTAATATCAGGATGTCTTCTGATCGTATTTAGGAGTGGCTCTAACGCTAAAACAAACAAGAGCGGGGACAGCGGACAGCCCTGCCTGGTACCATTCTGCATGACAAACCGTGCCGAAGGTACATTGTTCACCCTCACGAAGGCCTCTGGATGATTATATAGTATTTTTATCCGTTTTAACATTGTTGGCCCCACTCCCATTGCCTCCAGAGTGTAAATCCCCAGTCTACTCTGTCGAACGCTTTTTCGGCATCGATCGACAGAAGTAGCCCTGGGGATCTACTTGCCTTAAATGCCTCTATTATAAGGAGAGACCGCACCCCATTGTCTTTTCCATCTCTTCCGGGGACAAATCCCACCTGGTCCGGGTGAACCAGGTGGGCCATTTTCTCCCTCAACCTAAGAGCCAGCACTTTCGCATACAGTTTGGTATCTGCGTTTAACAACGCAATTGACTGATAACTCGAACATAGGGTGCGGTCTTTCCCTTCCTTGAGGATTAGCGTCACTGCTGCCAGTAAGGCTTCCCCACACATTTCCTGGTTTCCCAAGCCGTTCCACAATTGGCAAAGCCTTGGGACCAGGAAATCCTTAAATTTTTTATAAAAACTTACTGTGAAGCCATCCGGCCCAGGGCTCTTGCCCCCGGGTGTTTGCTTCAACGCTCTCAGCACCTCATCTTCCGTAATGGGTCTCTCCATTAGATGACCGAAGAATTCTTTCCCTGGTGAAGAAAACACCCTTCACAACAGTTGGCCAGATCAAGAACACTCTCCAGGAGGTAGGTGTATGTGTGTCAAAGTCAACAATCAAGAGAAGACTTCACCAGCATGAATACAGAGGGTTCACCACAAGATGTAAACCATTGGTGAGCCTCAAAAACAGGAAGGCCAGATTAGAGTTTGCCAAACATCTAAAAAAGCCTTCACAGTTCTGGAACAACATCCTATGGACAGATGAGATCAAGATCAACTTGTACCAGAGTGATGGGAAGAGAAGAGTATGGAGAAGGAAAGGAACTGCTCATGATCCAAAGCATACCACCTCATCAGTGAAGCATGGTGGTGGTAGTGTCATGGCGTTGGCATGTATGGCTGCCAATGGAACTGGTTCTCTTGTATTTGATGATGTGACTGCTGACAAAAGCAGCAGGATGAATTCTGAAGTGTTTCGGGCAATATTATCTGCTCATATTCAGTAAAATGCTTCAGAACTCATTGACAATGCAGATGGACATTCACAATGCAGATGGACAATGACCCGAAGCATACTGCGAAATCAACCAAAGAGTTTTTTAAGAGAAAGAAGTGGAATGTTTTGCAATGGCCAAGTCAATCACCTGACCTGAATCCGATTGAGCATGCATTTCACTTGCTGAAGACAAAACTGAAGGGAAAATGCCCCGAGAACAAGCAGGAACTGAAGACAGTTGCAGTAGAGGCCTGGCAGAGCATCACCAGGGATGAAACCCAGCGTCTGGTGATGTCTATGCGTTCCAGACTTCAGGCTGTAATTGACTGCAAAGGATTTGCAACCAAGTATTAAAAAGTGAAAGTTTGATGGATGATTGTTAATCTGTCCCATTACTTTTGGTGCCTTAAAAAGTGGGAGGCACATATACAAACTGTTGTAATTCCAACACCGTTCACCTGATTTGGATGTAAATACCCTCAAATTAAAGCTGAAAGTCTACAGTTAAATCAAATCTTGTTCGTTTCATTTCACATTCATTGTGGTGGTGTATAGAGCCAAAAAGATTAGAATTGTGTCCATGTCCCAATATTTATGGACCTGACTGTATGAAAACCATTTTGGTAAATACAATCAGCTCTGCAATAACTCGCAGGAACAACTAAGTAGCCATTTAAAAAATTGCAATTGCCACTGTTGCAGCCCCGCAGTGTCGAATAATCCCTTCCACTTCCTACTCAGCTGGGCACTGTGTGCAGCGCTGGATACCCGCCACTGAGCTTCCCGCTGTCAGTCTCCCTCCATACTAACCGCCGGCAGCTGGGGACATTCCATACCACACGTTAGGCAAATTAGTTAGCCGCGAGGCCCCCATGAGGAAGGCCTAAGGCAGCTGCCTAATTTGTCTAATTAAAGAGCCACCTCTGCAGGAGGGGGGTTTAAGTGCCCAGTTGTCAAGTGGTTAAGGAAAAAACATATTTCTTATTTTATTTTCGATATAGTAAGTAGCTCAGGGACAGGAATCGAGAGGGCAATAAATTAGAATGGGCGGCACACACACATGAAATTGACTCTCAAAATGACATTGACAGCAGTGTGCAGCAGCACAGATGATGATGGCACCTCACCAACATGACACGCAGTGGGGGGGTGCAGGCTGCACCCGGGTGACACCCGCCAGAGGGGTGATACATGGCACTGGATTGAGAGAGGCACCATGCCTCTCTCCTCTTTCTCCTTCCCCTGCGCACTCCGGTATCTCTGCTGTGGCTCCTTAGCTCCCTGCAATGTTGGGAGAGGGAGGAGGAGAAAGAATGGAGAGGCAGACAGCTCTGCAGTCCCATAGCCCAGTGCCCCCGGCACCCACATGTCCTCCAGGAAGCGGCACTGCCTATTGTGAGTGACAGGCAGGCAAGGAGAGGCACTGGCTGCCTATCACAATTACACTCCTCAGAGCTGACAGAGCCTAGATGGAGGGACATTTGTGTGGACAGAGCCACGCTGATCTGAGGTCTGTAAATGTAGGGAGGGGAGATATACACCGGGGGTTACATTAGGGGGATTACACAGGGGGGTTACATTAGGGGGATTACATGGAGGAGGGTTACATTAGGGGGATTACACAGGAGGAGGGTTACATTATGGGGATTACACAGGGGGGTTACACCAGGGTGGCTCCCGGTGATCGCATGGTGGCTGCTCGGGGGTATAATACAACTGCCAGGAGCACCCCAGGACCTAAGATTCCAGGGAACCAGGGGGAACCCTGTGAGGTTCGCTGTTGGTCCTGCCATGAACTGGGTCATCTGATGGCCCAGTGCCCAAGTTGGGAAGAATCAATGAAGTACAACATGGGTCGCCATCGCTCCATGTATGCCCATGCATTATGTGCTGCAACCGGCCTGAATCCGCATGAGTGTGTGGTGCGCAGTGGCGGCTGGTACTCAAAATTTTGGGGGGGGGCACAAACAAACTGAAAAATTCTGAAAAAAAACATCAATCGCAGCCACTGTGTCATCAAAACGCAGCCACTGTGTTGTCAATCGCAGCCACTGTCATCAAAAATGCATTCACTGTGTCATCAAAAATGCATCCACTGTGTCATCAAAAACGCATCCACTGTGTCATCAAAAACGCATCCACTGTCATCAAAATGTATCCACTCTGTCATCAAAACGCATCCACTGTGTCATCAAAAACGCATCCACTCTGTTATCAAAACGCATCCACTGTGTCATCAAAAACGCATCCACTGTGTCATCAAAAATGCATCCACTGTGTCATCAAAAATGCATCCACTGTGTCATCAAAACGCATTCACTGTGTCATCAAAACACATCCACTGTGTCATCAAAACGCATCCACTGTGTCATCAAAAACACATCCACTGTGTCATCAAAACGCATCCACTGTGTCATCAAAAACGCATCCACTGTGTCATCAAAACGCATCCACTGTGTCATCAAAACGCATCCTCTGTGTCATCAAAAACGCATCCACTGTGTCAACAAAAATGCATCCACGGTATCATCAAAAACACATCCACGGTGTCATCAAAAACGCATCCACTGTGTCAACAAAAACGCATCCACGGTATCATCAAAAACACATCCACGGTGTCATCAAAAACGCATCCACTGTGTCATCAAAAATGCATCCACTGTGTCATCAAAAATGCATCCACTGTGTCATCAAAACGCAATAGCAGCCAGCATCTCTTTGAACAAGGGGGAAGGGGGGCAAGTTATCAAAGAAGGATACTCACAGTGATTTGGGGGGCTGGGAGAGGATGCTTTATGTGCTAGGGGCCACTTTGGGAGCAGAGAGGATTTGTGCTGGGGGGGGTCTAATTTTATATTCAACCCCCCTTCTAGCACAAATCCTCTTTGCTCCCAAAGTGGCCCCTAGCACATACAGCATCCTCTCCCAGCCCCCCAAATCACTGTCAGTATCTTTCTTTGATAACTTGCCCCCCTTCCCCTGCAAGTGTCATATTCTTACCTCAGATCAGCACGTCCTGTGTAGGTGTCCATTCTCCTCCCCCTCCCCCTCTGTCTGTGTATAGGAAGGCACTCGGAGGTGTCTTCAGTCTGTGTGTTAGTGAGACAGGAGAGGGGGGGAATGGGGAAGAGAGGGACAGATACAGATGCAGCTGTGCTGTGCTGGAGCTCACCCTCCTTGCCAGACTGGAACCCATCCCTCATGCTGCTCTCTTACCTTCCTCCTGCAGCTCCGATCGGGTCGAAGAACGGAGCTGCCGACATCACTTCCGGCTTTCGTCTGTTTCACGAAAGCCAGAAGTGACCTCGAGATTTGAAAAGCAATGCTCCCACCCATAGAATCACACTGATTCTACGGGCGGAAGCTAATCAGCGTTTTCGATTGCGCCGCAAGGCGGGTTAAAAGCCCGCAAATGAAGCACCACATCTGCAATCTCGTGATTGCATTGACGTGGCGCTTCCCATAGTGCACTGCGTCCGGCGCCACAGTGCACTTTGTTAAAGGACTTTTTTTTGTTCTTAAAGGGGCCGTTTTAAATTATTTTTTTTTCAATACAGGAGGGGGGGCGGCGCCAAGGCGCTCCCTATGGATGGGCCGCCACTGGTGGTGCGGGTCAATGGACAGGGGGTGGTAGAGCTCCTTGACTCTGGGAGTGCCGACACCCTGCTCCGATCGGACAGTTTGCCAAGAAAGCTGGTACCAAGGGAACAGGTCAGGGTCACCTGTGTGCATGGTGATGTTAAAAACTGTCAGGTGGCCTGTGTGACCCTGTGTATACCAGCAGGAACAGCTACACTAAAAGTTGTGGTGGTCTCGGGATTACCTCATGACTTACTATTCGGGCGAGACTGCCCTATGTTTTGGGACTTGTATGAGCAAAAGCTCAAAGGTTCAGGGTTTTCCCCCAAAAAGCAAGAACCCACAGAGGTGGTAAATAATACTGTGTTGCAGGAGGTTGTTACTAAGGATCAGTACCAAGTTGCTGAACCTTCAGGAAGTGAGCCCGATCCCCTGGAGGTGTTTGCAGGATTGGAAGCGGACAGTACCTCCTCTGAGCCAGATATGTCAGATCTCGGGGGCCCCCGGGAAGATATCCTTAGTGCTCAGACGAGGGACCCCACTTTGATCCCCGCCAGGGAACAGGCCACAGTCTTAAATGGTGAACCACAGCCACCTGTTGTGGATGTGCAGTTGACCCATTTTGCTGTGATTCGTGAATGTGCAGTTCCCCCATTTTGGTGTGATTCATGACTTGTTGTACCGAGTAACTAAAGTCGATAAAGAAATGTTGGAATAACTGGTGGAACCCAAACCTTTTAGGTCTAGGGTGTTACATTTGGCTCATAGTCATGTGCTTGGGGGTCACCTTGGAGGGGCTAAAACTCAGGAATGGGTTCTACAGCATTTTTTTGGGCCTCGTGTATATCGGGAAATTAAGTACTACTGTGAGTCCTGCCCTACCTGTCAAAGAACCGCTCGAACACCCCATTTTCGCAGTCCGCTGGTACTGCTTCCAATTATCGAGGTTCCCTTTGATGGCATAGCCATGGACTTGGTGGGCCCCTTACCCAAGTCAGCCAGGGGACACCAATACATTTTAGTTCTCCTTGACTATGCCACCAGGTATCCGGAAGTGGTCCCTTTAAGAAATTGCTCATCCAAGGTCATCACACAGGAGTTGTTTCAGATGTTCATGAGAACAGGACTCCTTCCCGAGATCTTGACAGACCAAGGTACCCCGTTCATGTCAAAAGTGATGAAGGGATTCTGTAAACTGTTTAAGATTAAACACTTGCGGACTTCAGTGTATCACCCACAAACTGATGGGTTAGTGGAGCAGCTCAACAAAACCTTTAAAGGGAATGCTAAAGAAAGCAGTTAGGATGGTTGGGATTGGGATTGCGTGTTGCCTCCCTTGTCATTTGCCATGGGAGAGGTACCCCAGGCATCCATGGGATTCTTCACCTTTGAGTTGGTTTATGAGAGACACCCCCATGGACTACTGGACATAATGAAAGAGACGTGGGAACAAGAGGCTTCCCCATATCGGTGTGTGGTAGAACACGTCTCTCAAATGCAGGACCAATTAACAAAAGTTATGCCCATAGTACGGGAACATTTGCAGGCTGCGCAAAACGCCCACAGTCGTGTATACAACCGATCTGCCAAGGTTAGGGAGTTTAAACCTGGGGATCGGGTGCTGGTGTTAGTGCCTACTGTGGAGAGTAAGTTTCTCGCCAAGTGGCAAGGACCCTTTGAGATAGTTGAGAGGGTGGGAAAGGTTAACTATAAAGTCCATCAGCCCACCAAACGTAAACCCTACCAGATTTACCATGTCAACTTGATCAAACCATGGAAAGATAGACAGGTTTTGACAGTCAGTCTGAAGGTCCGGGAAGATCCTGACGCTCATATTAATAAGGTAGGGATTACAGAGGCTCTCTCCCCTTCTCAAAAACAGGAGTCCTGGGAGTTTTTGCAGAGGAATCGAGACATTTTTTCAAACCTGCCGGGCCTAACCTTGGTAATTGAACATAATGTCATCACAGACCCTGGCGTTCGAGTATACCTCAAACCCTACCGCATACCCAAAGCTCGCCGGAATTTTGTCTCGGCTAAGCTTAAAGCCTCGTACACACGATCGGATTGTTGGCCAACAAAACTGTGGACTTTTGTCTGAAGGGCATTGGCTCAAACTTGTCTTGCATACAAACAGCAAGGAATTGTCGGCCAACAAATACAACGTAATGACTTACTACGTTGTTTTTCAGTTCTTACACGCCACCCTTTGGGCTCCTTCTGCTAATTTTGTGTTAGTAGAAGTTTGGTGAGTGTTTCATTTTGCGCTTTTCATTTTGCACTTTTCATTTCATGCTTTTCAGTTAGTTTCTTAACGGACGTTCGTCAACCAGACATGTTGCAGAATCGGAGGAGATAACGTGTTATTTATTATTGGCCTTGGAGTTATTGCTTTGACATTATTTTTTTGGTTGAATAATGATTTGATTTGGTATATTTTCCATATTTTTGGATGCATAGAATGCACTTTTTGGTTAAGTTCTATTGGCAGATAGCATCTCTATTTTTATTTTCTTTTTTAACGCACAATAAAAAAATTGTGTAGAATAATACTTGGCTATGTGTTTTACTTCAAATGACAGTTTGGGAGTAGGCAGTTACATTTAAAAAAATACAATGTAAAATTGACAAGGGACACCAACATAGTTGTATCTTTGATCCTAAAAACTACGGGATAATGGTGTTGTGGTAACTTTCCCAAATAATAAAAAAAAGCATAATAATATTATTTTTGATATCACTAGAAAAAAAAATAATCCTTTGAAAATTCCTTTGCAATAACTCCATCAGTATCACCAGCAAAGCAGCTTCATTGTTATCCTATTAAAGAAGAAGAGAATGTGCGCTGCATTTCCAGATTTTACAAATGTTAATTGTCCATAACAAACACTAGTCTACAAGACCGACCGCTTCCGGCTCGTCCTTGCTTCAATTGCCAGATGGAGCATACACACCGCCGGATTTTCCACCAACAGCCTGTCATCACACATTTACCGTTGGAAAATCTGATCGTGTGTATGAGACTTAAGAGTATGGACCTTGGGATCATTGAGGAGTCTTCAAGTAGCTGGTCCAGCCCTATAGTCCTTATACCCAAGCCAAATGGAACCTGGCAGTTCTGCAATGACTTTCACAAGTTAAATGAAGTCTCCAAGCCAGACGCGTATCCCATGCCCTGGGTGGATGAGTTAATTGAGAGCTTTGGACTGGCCCGGTACATCACCACTCTTGACTTGACCAAGGCATACTGGAAGATCTCACTTTCCCCAGAGGATAAAGAAAAAAACTGCATTTGCCACACCAGAGGGGTTATGGCAATATGCCTGAATGTCGTTTGGGTTACATGGGGCCCCAGCCACTTTCCAGAGGAACATGGACTTTGTCCTGAGAGCTCATAAGGAATTCTCAGGAGCCTACCTTGATGACATTGTCATCTTTAGTTACGACTGGGAGAGTCACTTACTGAAGGTCCAGTTGGTCTTGGCTGCGCTCCGAAGGGCAGGGTTCACAGTGAACCCGGAAAAGAGCAAGGTTGGGTTGGAGGAGGCCCGCTACCTGGGGTATGTTTTAGGCAGGGGTGTGAATAAACCCCAACCAAACAAGGTGGAGGCTATCCAGAAATGGTCCCCGTCCACTCACAAAGAAACAGGTGCGTTCTTTCCTTGGCATTGTGGGCTATTATAGGAGGTTTGTCCCCAACTTTGCCAGTCTAGCAGCGCCTCTGACTGATCTCACTAAGGGAAAGAACGCAACTGTTGTTCAGTGGAGTGCAGAAGCAGCGTTCTGTCGGTTGATGCAAACTTTGTGCCAGGAACCAGTGTTGGTAGCTCGCGAATTCCAAAAAGAGTTCCTGGTACAAACAGATGCCTCAAAGTTGGGTCTGGGTGCAGTACTGTCCCAGATGGTTGGGGGGATGAGCACCCCATTGTGTACTTGAGCTGAAAGCTCATGCCAGCTGAGAGGAATCATTGCATTGTGGAAAGGGAGTGTCTCGCACAGGGGCGTACCTAGTGCATTTGACACCCGGGGTGGATCCTATGTCTGGCACCCCCCACCTTAAAATGTAAAAACACCCCACTGTGCCCCCTGCATACCTCTGCATCCTTAAATATCTATTTGTCACTATTGTGTACATTACAGAGCACCTCTGGACCCCTTTACATTACACAGCACCTTGCATCTAAGGACCTCTTTACATTACACAGACTTTGTACCTCTGGACCCCTTTACATTACACAGCACCCTGCACCTCAGGACCCCTTTACATTACACAGCACCCTGCACCTCTGGACCCCTTTACATTACACAGCTCCCTGCACCTCTGGACCTCTTTACATTACACAGCACCCTGAACCTCTGGACCCCTTTACATTACACTGCACCCTTTACCTCTGGACCCCTTTACATTACACAGCACCCTGAACCTCTGGACCCCTTTACATTACACAGCCCCCTGCACCTCTGGACCCCTTTACATTACACAGCCCTTGTACTTCTTGACCCCTTTACATTACACAGCACCCTGCACCTCTGGACCCCTTTACATTACACAGGCCCCACATCTCTAGATGCCTGTATGTTACACAGACACCCCCCTAACAGCTCTGGACCCCCTGCATGTTACACAGACCCCCCTACAGTGCAGACCCCCCTACAGTGCAGACCCCCCTACAGTGCAGACACCCCCCTATTCAGTACAGACCCCCCTACAGTGCAGACCCCCCTACAGTGCAGACCCCCCTACAGTGCAGACCCCCCTACAGTACAGACCCCCCTACAGTACAGACCCACCTACAATACAGACCCCCCTACAGTGCAGATCCCCCTACAGTGCAGATCTCCCCTACAATACAGACCCCCCTACAGTGCAGACCCCCCTTCAGACCCATAATGAACCTTGGCCTTAGCTCAGATAATCAGCGCGGGACATGAAGCATAGTATGTGTAGCCTACACGGAGGAGGGGGAGGCAGCTTTACTCTGCTCAGCTGTGTGACAGCCGAGACAGATCAGAGCCGCGACGCGGCCGCGAGAGAAGGGGATTGTTTCGGGTCCCGGGTGTTCTGACGGGTGTCACACGGGTGTCACACGGGTGTCACTCGGGTGCAGCGAAAAAAAACCCATTTGCAAAGCCACTACAGGTGTGTACTGTGTTCTTACCTGCCACTGCCTGTCACCGCACAGTGCCACTGTGCTGCTTAAATCTGCCCGCTGTCTCTGCTTCAGTCGCGGAGGGAGGTGCCTACCTGACACCCCCAGTTTGTGGCACCCGGGGCGGCCCGCCCCCCATGCCCCCCCACTTAGTATGCCACTGGTCTCACTATAAAATGGGCTTTGGATACACCCTGCTACTACTTGTTTGGCCGACCCTTCAAGTTAGTTTCAGATCATGCATCCCTTACGTAGATGGCCCAAAATACAGACAAAAACTTCAGAATCACCCGGTGGTTCCTTGCTCTACAGGACTTCAAGTTTGTAGTGGTACATAGACCAGGAAAGGTACATCAGAATGCGGGTTATTGCCACTTGATTCGTAGTGTGCAGACCCCTGGCCTGGAATAGGGGGGGGGAAATGTAGAGGGTCAGCCTGTATTTCTCCTGAGGTTACCTGTGGGTTTTTTCTTTGTATCCCGTACAGTTCCTGTGGCAGTTGTGGCTGAAATCTTTCTTGATTCTTGATCTACCTGACCTTGGTTTGGTATTAAGAGATCACCAAATGTTCCACTTCTTCTAAAGTGATTGAACAGTATTGACTGACATATTCAAGGCTTTGGATATCTTTTTATATCCTTTTCCATTTTTGTAAAGTTTCACTACCTTGTTACGCAGGTCTTTTGACTGTTCTTTTCTGCTCCCTATGGCTTAGTGTCTAGCCTGCTTAGTGCATCCATGTGAGAGCTAACAAAGTCATTGACTATTTATACACAGACACTAATTGCGATTTAAAAAGCCACAAATGTGGGAAATTAACCTTTAATTGCCATTTTTAACCCACCTTCTGTGTCTGTAAGAAGGCCAAACTTTCTAGGGTATGTAAACTTTTGATCAGGGCCATCTGGGTGATTTCTGTTATTATGATTTAAAAATTATCCAAAAAATTAATGTGATAATAAATGGCTTCATGTGATTACTATACTTAAAAAAAAAAACTTTTTTTGGCACGATCTGTCATATTTTCAATATTAACGCCAACATTTCACAAATTCTGCCAGGGTATGCAAACATTTGAGCACAACTGTATATATTGTATATTGTCTCAAACTAGGGTGTGTTCTCTACTGGGTCGTTTAGGGGTGTGGCTGTTTTCCATTGTTCTATTGTGTCTGTCTGCCTTGGGAGAAAGTATTATGGGATGTGTATGTGTATTTGCTGTGAGGAGGGAGGGGGGAATTCCTCCAACAGCTCTCCTGCTGATTGGACAGTCTACCCTGCCCTGAATGCAAAGGGAGGGGGGATTGTCCCAAGTGTTACCTCTGTGTACCTGTGTTTCAATAAACAGTTTGTGTTCAAGATTTCTCCAGAGTTTCTCCCATCCTTTGGAACTCCCTACCCCAATCTGTCCGACTGTCCCCTAATCTATCCATCTTTAGACGATCCCTGAAAACCATTCTCTTTAAAGAAGCCTATGCTGCTTCTATCTAATACACGGTTTCACTTTCTCCATCAGCTCATCCCCCACAGCTATTACCTTTTGTATCAATTGACCCCCCTTCCTAGATTGTAAGCTCTAGCGAGCAGGGCCCTCTGATTCCTCTTGTACCAAATTGTAATGTAACTATAATGTCTGCCTTCATTTTGTTAAGCACTGCGCAAACTGTTGGTGCTATATAAATCCTGTATAATAATAATAATATAATAATAATGTTCAGCAGCCAAAACGAGTACTGTCTAGTTCTTGGTTGTCAGTGGTTGGAATATCTCATATCTATATTCAGACTGGGAGGAAGCTGTATAAGTCAAAAGCACTAAAGTGGAGTGTGGGACGTTTTGTTACAGTTATATTCTATTTTATTCTGTACTATTTCTTTATTTAATATTCTATTTTTGTCTGTTTTACTCTATTCTTTTATTTGCTATTCTGTCCCCTTTTTCCTATTCAAATTTTTTTCTATGCTTTTATTTTGTATTCTGCTCTGTTTTACTCTATTATATTCTATTCTATTCCTTTATTTTCTATTCTCTTCGGTAATTTCAATACTATTTGAATTTGGATATCGTCGGAAATTTTGGTTCGTCATATTCGTTTAAATTCATTATTGTAATTTGGAAATTCAGATGCTTCCAAATTTCAGAATAACGAACAATATTCCCCCGAATTTCAATTCAGAGTGAAACGAGCCGCCCATGTCCTTTAGTAAATAAATGTGAATGCAGACACAGAATAGGTCAAGATGATGAGTATGTCTATAGGACAGGGAATCCTCGCAGTGAGGATGGATCAGATCAGAAAGATATGGTTAGTATTGTACACTTTAAATAAACAGGCAAACAAAAGATCCACAGTAACTCCCTGAGTAAACACCAAAATAACAAGAGCGACCAATTATGGTCTATGGCTGCAGGTCCTTCTGCCAAAACTGCACCACATAGAAGGTTCCAGAGTTCGCCCAACTACTGGCAATTATTTTGGTATGATTGGTAATAAATCTCCATGTGATGTTGGTGGATTTTAATGTCACAATGTTACCAGAAGATTAAAATGAGGGCTTCGGATTTCAGAACTGAGAGTTGGATGTCATTCAATCTCCCCGATCTCACCCTCTGGAAATAATAATTATAATTATATGATGATTGAACTTTCCATCAATGGTCCAGGGGGCATCTTCCTGACCTTTCACAAAGTTCACCCCCATTAAGTTGATATTTCCTCCTCCCTGTAATAGTGAGAAGAGGACCGGCCACCATAAAGATGGTTATTCAAAGACCCAAAGGTTGTACAATCAGATTACATGTATGGTCTCGCTGAAAGGAATCTTTCTGTGAGAGCTGAGAATGGTCTTCCCCATTAGGGAGATTCCTCCTCTATATTTGCCCTGGTGACCATGATCATTGAAAATAAATTCGCAAAATTTTGGGTTGTCACCAGAACAGGAATAGGAGGGCAAATCTTCCAATGGGGCCACCAAGCATATTCTCTCACATCCTCTTTTGGATATGGAACAGGAAGTGAAGGGAAATCTTACCAATAGGATGTAGCCCCTCCCCCTTATTTTATCCAAAAACATTACAGAAAAAGTTTTGCCTTTAGTTCTCCTTTATTGAATTTGTAATTTTCATTCATTATTCATTTTCATTCCTTTGTATTTTATACGGTGGATTTGATTGTTGCCGGGAGACGTAGCGGCACCTTCCGTAGCCGGCCTCACTTTTGGGGGTTGTACTTCTCATTCTATGTGGCGTTCATGGGTTGCATCAGAAACTTCACAATTTAGCTGTTTTGTAATATTCTGTCTTGGTTTTCATCCAAAGATTCCATAATACACTGAACAATCTCCAGATCCCGACCCTGAGAAGACACAAAGTATCATTCCTCCAATATACTGAATACACAACGTTAGGGTCCTTTCACACTGGGGCAGTTTGCAGGCGCTATTGCGCTAATAATAGCGCCTGCAAACCGACCCGAAAGTGCCACTGCTTTAATTCCGGAGCGGTGCGATAGCAGGACGGGAAAAAAAGTCCTGCTAGCAGCTCCTTCACCGCTCCTGCCCATTGAAATCAATGGGACAGCGCAGCTATACCACTCTGCAGAGGCGCTTTGCGGTGGTTTTAACCCCTTCTCGGCTGCTAGCAGGGGGTAAAACCGCCCCGCTAGCGGCCGAATACCGGGGGACGGCATCATAGAATGGGGGGCTTCTCTGCTGAAGAGTTCATCTGGGGCCCCAGAACAATGACACCCTGACACTTGGGGGTCCCAGAACAATGACACCCCGACATTTGGGGGGTGCAGAACAAAGACACACTGACACTTGGGGCCCCCAGAACAATGACACCATGACACTTGGGGCCCCCAGAACAATGACACCCTGACACTTGGGGGCACCAGAACAATGACACCATGACACTTGGGGCCCCCAGAACAATGACACCCTGACACTTGGGGGCACCAGAACAATGACACCCTGACACTTGGGGGCCCCAGAACAATGACACCCTGACACTTGGGGGCACCAGAACAATGACAACCTGACAATTGGGGCCCCCAGAACAATGACACCCTGACACTTGGGGGGTGCAGAACAATGACACCATGACACTTGGGGGCCCTGGAACAATCCGGAACAATGACACCCTGACACTTGGGGCCCCCAGAACAATGACAACCTGACACTTAGGGCCCCAGAACAATGACACCCTGACACTTGGAGGTTCCAGAATAATGAAACCCTGAAACTTGGGGGTCCCATAACAATGACACCCTGACACTTGGGGCCCCCAGAACAATAACACCCTGACACTCAGGGGTCCAAGAACAATGGTACCCTGACACTCGGGGGCCCCTGAACAATGACAGCCTGACACTTGGGGGCCCCAAAACAATGACACCCTGACACTTGGGGGGTCCAAGAACAATGACACCCTGACACTTGGGGGCACCAGAACAATGACACCCTGACACTTGGTGCCCCCAGAACAATAAAACCCTGACACTTGGGGATCTAAGAACAATGGTACCCCGACACTCTGGGGGTCCCAGAACTATGACACCCTGACACTTGGGGCCCCCAGAACAATGACAACCTGACAATTGGGGCCCCCAGAACAATGACACCCTGACACTTGGGGGGTGCAGAACAATGACACCATGACACTTGGGGGCCCCAGAACAATCCGGAACAATGACACCCTGACACTTGGGGCCCCCAGAACAATGACACCCTGACACTTGGGGCCCCCAGAACAATAAAACCCTGACACTTGGGGATCTAAGAACAATGGTACCCTGACACTCTGGGGCCCCCAGAACAATGACACCCTGACACTTGGGGGTGCAGAACAAAGACACCATGACACTTGGGGGCCCGGAACAATCTGGAACAATGACACCCTGACACTTGGGGCCCCCAGAACAATGACACCCTGACACTTGGGGCCCCAGAGCAATGACACCCTGACAATTGGGGCCCCCAGAACAATAACAACCTGACACTTGGGGGCCCCAGAACAATGACACCCTGACACTTGGGGGCCCCAGAACAATGACAACCTGACAGTTGGGGCCCCCAGAATAATAACACCCTGACACTTGGGGGTGCAGAACAATGACACCCTGACACTTGGGGGGTGCAGAACAATGACACCCTGACACTTGGGGCCCCAGAACAATGACACCCTGACACTAGGGGATCCCATAACAATGACACCCTGACACTTGGGGGTCCCATAACATTGACACTTGGGGGTCTATATTATAAAATAAATGATTTTCTTACTTTGAGAGTATTCAGCTTCAGATATACCATCAGCTCAGATCTTATTAAATTCATTCAGACCCTGTATAAGCCTCTCCAGCAACAGGGCCTATACAAACATATGAGGAGGTTCCATCATCTGATCTCCAACCTCCCCATCCACTAATATTATTATTATACATTTATATAGCGCTGACATATACCGCAGTGCTGTACAGAGATCACTGAGCCAATCACATCAGTCTCTGTACCAGAGGAGCTTACACTCTAATGTCCCCTCCCCCACAGTCACAGTTTTCTATGCCTCCTATTAATAACAATTGTATTATTGTCCTCCACAATGAGGAAAGATAGGTACTCCCCTTGTATAATGAGGAAAGGTAGGTACTCCCTCTGGTAATGAGGAAAGGTAGGTACTCCCCCTGTATAATGAGGAAAGGTAGGTACTCCCCCTGGTAATGGGGAAAGGTAGGTACTCCCCTGGTAGTGAGGAAAGGGAGGTACTCATCCTTGTAATGAGGAGAGGTAGGCATACCTCCCAACTTTCTGAAATGGCAATGAGGGACACCTATTATTATTAGTATGTAAGCATAGAACACACCCCGTGCCCTGCCCTCCGTAACCACTTGCCGACCATTGCACGCCTATATACGTCGGCAAAATGGCAGCAATGGGCAAATAGGCATACCTGTATGTCTCCTTTAAGAGGCGGGGATAGCAGGCGTGAGCGTGCCCGCGTGACTGGCGGACTCGATGTCCGCCGGTTTCCCATCGATCGTGTCCCAGAGCTGCAGAACGGGGACGTGCCTATGTAAACAAGGCATTTCCCCGTTTTGGCTTGTGTCATGACGGAGATCACCGCTCCCTGTCATCGGGAGCAGTGATCACTGTCATGTGAGTTGAAGCCCATCCCCCCCACAGTTAGAATCACTCCCTACGACACACTTAACCCCTTCATTGTCCCCTAGTGGTTAACCCCTTCTCTGCCAGTGTCATTTACATAGTAATCAATGCATTTATGTATAAATGACAATGGTCCCAAAATAGTGTCAAAAGTGTCTGATGTGTCCGCCATAATGTCACAGTCCTGATAAAAATCGCAGATCACGGCCATTACTAATAAAAAATAAATACATAAATAAAAATGCCATAAATTTATCCCTTATTTTTAGATGCTATAACTTTTGCACAAACCAATCAATATACGCTTATTGCGATTTTTTTTAACCAAAAATATGTAGAAGAATATGTATCGGCCTAAACTGAGGATAAATTTGTTTTTTCTATATATTTTTTGGGGATATTTATTATAGCAAAAAGTAAAAAAATAATGTGTTTTTTTCAAAATTGTCGCTCTTTTGTTGTTTAAAGCGCAAAAAATAAAAACCGCAGAGGTGATCAAATACCACCAAAAGAAAACTCTATTTGTGGGAAAATAGGACATCAATTTTGTTTGGGTGCAACGTCGCATGACCGCGCAATTGTCAGTTAAAGCGACACAATGCCGAATCGCAAAGAGTGATCTGGTCAGGATGGGGGTAAAATCTTCCGGGGCTGAAGCGGTCAAAGGAGAATTGTACAAAAAAATTGATTGGTTAAACCAACAAGTGCTTTTTTACCAATACTATTCCTTTATATTGTCTTTTGACAATTACAAATGCAGTAATTTAGAAACTGGATAAAAGGTTTAGCATCATGAAACCCTTTTTGACAGATAAGTAATGAATGTTATATACAACTATATAGATCAGACCAAAATGAGGGACAAATGAAGAGGAAAGTGGGACTTTGTTCAGAATGAGGGACAGTCCCTCAAAATCAGGGACAGTTGGGAGCTATGGTCCAAATGCCAGTGTGGAATAGGCCCCAGGGTAGATGGGACATAGGAGTAAGACATATCTCCCAACCTTTCAAGATGGGACCGAGGGACACCTATTTGCAAATGTATGTAGGCATAGGACAACCCCCCTGCCATGCCCCCTTAAAGAAGAATTATACAAAAAAACATAGATTAGTTAAACTCACTTTTTTTTTTTTACCACTACTATTCCTTTATATTGGCTTTTGAAATTTACAAATGCAGCAATTTTAGAAATTGGATGAAAGGTTCAGCACTGAGAAACACTTTTTGAAAGATAAATAGTGCATTTTATATACTACTATATAAATCAGACTAAAATGAGGGACAGAGGGACTTTTCTCCAAATCAGGGACAGTCCCTCAAAATCAGGGACAGTTGGGAGGTATGGAGGTAGGTACTCCCCATGGTAGTGAGGAAAGGTAGGTACTCCCCCTGTATAATGAGGAAAGGTAGGTACTCCCCCTGTATAATGAGGAAAGGTAGGTACTCCTCTTGTATAAGGAGGAAAGGTAGGTACTCCCCCTGTACAATAAGGAAAGGTAGGTACTCCTCTTGTATAAGGAGGAAAGGTAGGTACTCCCCTTGTATAATGAGGAAAGGTAGGTACTCACGCTGGTAATGAGGAAAGGTAGGTACTTCCCCTGGTAATGAGATAAGGTAGGTAATCACCTTGGTGCTGTAGGCAGAGATGAGAATCAGAAAGATCAGAAGACAGAACATTTTGTTGGTGGGTTTGAGGATTGCAGTCTGGGGAGAAGAGAACACAATGATGATGGGTGAAGACGGGTAATATAAACTCTCTATAGGTAATATAACTTACCATGGTGATCGATGTGACGGCACACACTATGCTGGGTACAGGTGTGAGGAGCCTTTTATATGAAGTGAAATCTGGTCAGACCCTCCTCTCCCTTCCTCTCCCCTCCTCTCACCACCCCCTTTATGTGTATTATATTCCTTGTGTGGACACACCCAGCTCTGTACTGATACCTCTATACAGGTGATCCACACTCCAACGACTTGTCCTGCGACTTGGGACAGCAAATTTGCATGACAAGTCATTCCCCATGATTTCCAATGACAACCATTCATATTAGTACGACTTCAAGTCGTGCCGACTTCAAAGTAGTCCCTGCGCTACTTTGGTCCGACTCTGATGCGAGTTACACAGACATTCCCTAATATCGTGGCCGCAAAATTGCGTGACTTTGGAGTTGTGGTATTGTGAAACAGGCCTAACTAGCTTGCTAAAACATTCTTCTCACCACTGAGCTCAGATCTATCTCCAACTTCACACTGCAAAAGGTTCCACGGGAAGGAACCACTGTGGTGAGATTATGAGCACTGAGCCATGATTGGACAAAGTCATAACTTTGCCCAATCAGAGCTCTCACAGTGCTCTTTGCCCTGACTGGGCAAAGCCTTGCACCTGACCGCTGGTCAGGTGCATTGCTTCAGCCAATCAGACCTGTTAAAAATGCACTGTGCGGCACGCAAGTGCATTGTGGGGCGCTCGGCGGGAGAACAAGCGAACACCCGAAAGGGCGATGTTTGGGGCTGAACTGATGCTTGGCCCAAACAGCTCATCTAAACACCATGGTCTACAGAACAAGCAGAAGAATAAGAGAGCTTGGTTTGGGTCGATTGACTTCCAGTTTCGCTTGTGTTCCAGTGTTGGTGACTTTTCTTTTGCCAGCAGCCACATCTGGGTTTTACCTGGAGTGTGGTGGCTGCATCATATGACACATCATGGGTAGAGTTACCACCTCATCCCTTTAAACCCGAACGCCTTTGAATTACTCAGGTTTTTAGGCTAATTAAATGCAGATAAGGTACCAAGTGAGTTTAGTTACCACCTTACTCAGCCACAGAACCTGTGGAATTAATATGGATTCGGGTTTAAAGGGATGAGTTGGCAACCATAATAATGGGACTGCATCCACTATTTGAAATCAAGTGGGACGTTGTATCAGTGCTTGAGCACGGAGTCCATGTTCCTCTAGAACTTTTGTGTCTGCAGCTCCCCTAAAAGGTACTGAAGCGTTCCTCTACAACTGTAAGACATTTAAACCTCCGTAGCCCCCTGCAACTTCCACTAATCTACACAGCAGTCCCTTTTGCGCCTTGGAATCCCCATCTGCCATCCATTCTCTGTAGCACCACTTTTGTACCCACAGTCTCCACTACATCCACAGTCTGAACCTGGGCTATACCCAATACCAGGGCAAGGCCTTCTAGAACCCAAGGAAAATTAAACCAAAATGTGCAGTGTTGAGGCAAGCGAAGCTTTATATTTGCACCTAGAGTGGTCGGTATGGCACAGGGAACATAATTGGCCACCACTGTCCACCAGGCCTAGTCTTGACACTTTCCGGTCCATGGAAAACCGAATAGAATGAGAAAAAGATGTGGCATGTAGAGATGAGCCGAACACCCCCCGGTTGGGTTTGCAGCAGAACTTGCGAACAGGCAAAACATTTGTTTGAACACGCGAACACCGTTAAAGTCTATGGGACACGAATATGAATAATCAAAAGTGCTCATTTTAAAGGCTTATATGCAAGTTATTGTCATAAAAAGTGTTTGGGAACCTGGGCCCTGCCCCAGGGGACATGTATCAACGCAAAAAGAATTTTTAAAACTGGCCTTTTTTTCGGGAGCAGTGATTTTAATAATGCTTAAAGTGAAACCATAAAAGTGTAATATTCCTTTAAATTTCGTACCTGGGGGGGTTTGTAGTATGCCTGTAAAGGGGCGCATGTTTCCCGTGTTTAGAACAGTCTGACAGCAAAATGACATTTCAAAGAAAAAAAGTCATTTAAAGCTACTCACGGCTATTAATAAATTGTCGGTCCGACAATACACATAAAAGTTCATTGATAAAAACTGCAACCAAAATAATAAAAAAAATGTGTGGGAGTCCCCCTAAATTCCATACCAGGCCCTTCAGGTTTGGTATGGATTTTAAGGGGAACTCCGTGCCAAAATAAAAAAATGGCGTGGGGTCCCCCCCAAAATCCATACCAGTCCCTTATCCGAGCACGCAACCTGGCAGGCTGCAGGAAAAGAGGGGGGACGAGAGAGCGCCCCCCTCCTGAACTGTACCAGGCCACATGCCTTCAACATTGGGAGGGTGCTTTGAGGTAGCCCCCCAAAGCACCTTGTCCCCATGTTGATGGGGACAAGGGCCTCATCCCCACAACCCTTACCCAGGTCCCCAAACACTTTTTATGACAATACCATGCATATAAGCCTTTAAAATTAGCACTTTTGATTTCTCCCAAAGACATTTAAAGGGTGTTCCACTGCTTTCGAATTTGCCGCAAACACCCCAAATTGTTTGCTATTCGGCGAACTGGTGAACAGCCGATGTTCAAGTCGAACATGAGTTTGACTCTAATTCGAAGCTCATCCCTAGTGGCATGGTTCCACCAGTGTTGTTTAGCTATCAGGAGCTTTGGGAAGCCAGGTTTTCATTAAAGTTATTGGAACCAATTTTGGTTTTATCTGTAAACTAGTTATAATTCATAAAATGTGCAAATTGTATTCTTTTGTAAAGTGACTAGAATGAGGTCTGTGGTACAGATTATGGTTCTGTCTATTTTTGTTATGTGACAGATCACTGTGCTGGTTCTGTTCCCCCAATGCCTATTATGACTAAATCTCAATCATGTAACTATGATAGACCACCCCCATCCTGTCCTGCAGATATACAAGTCTTCTCTGTCTCACTGATAGGGACTACAAGGATTACACCGGGACTACACCGTATGACGTCAGCCTAATGAGGATGTTTTTTACTCGGGATCAGGGATGAGCCGAACACCCCCCTGTTCGGTTCGCACCAGAACATGCGAACAGGAAAAAAATTTGTTCGAACACTGATAAAGTCTATGGGACATGAACATGAATAATCAAAAGTGCTCACTTTTAAAATGAGCACTTTTGATTTCTCCCATAGACTTTTAAAGGGTGTTCCGCGGCATTCGAATTTGCCGCGAACACCCCAAATTGTTCGCTGTTCGGCGAACTTGCGAACAGCCAATGTTCGAGTAGAACATGACTTCGACTCGAACTCGAAGCTCATCCCTACTCGGGATGTATGATTTTGGCACACTGGCCCAATAAATCTTTATATGAGCATCTTGCTGTACCCAAAGGTCTACCGCCTGCTCCTGTTCTCCATTCCACAAGATAAATAAAACCAGTACTTACTGGGAATTAATGAATTGTTCTGCCTGCTCTTCCAATAATGAATGCCAGAGATCCGGGACCTCAGGCGAGTTCTGAACAATCGGTGATCTTTACCTGAACAAACTAATAGTCACAGTACAGGCCGGCATCACGGTACATCTCATCCTCACTGAACTGTTTATCTGCGTTTGTCAACATCAATGTCACGCCACATGCCGATGTTTGTCTTTAAACCGTAATGTGGCCTGTTCATAACAGAATGCATCTAAAAACCCAAGAGAATATGGGGCATTACATTACCAAAAGGTTATAAACCCTGTCACTTGGGGGTCCCAGAACCATGACACCCGGACACTTGGGGGTCCCAGAACCATGACACCCGGACACTTGGGGGTCCCAGAACAATGACACCCGGACACTCAGGAATATTGGTATTGGATTATGGTTATTGGTATTCTATAGATATATTGATGCAGAAAACAGAAACACAGAGGAATTTAAAGGATACATTTCTAGTTTATTGAGACGTCAGTCTTTGTAGAAGGGTCTCCTCCATGGCCGTGGAATGAATGGTCGGAGTGCCTCAGCTGCTCTTGCAGAAGAAGGTGTTGCAGGCCACGGTCAAAGAGGCCACCAAGTTGACAAACTCCTGAATGTCCACCTCCCCGCTTCCTTTCTCATCGAGCTCCTTCAGGATCCTGTCCACAGAGGTGGTGTCTTTTTGCTCCTAGAGAAGGAAGACTCAGATTTAATCAACCATCTTTCCCCGGTTCCTGCCTACATTACACTGAGATTCCATTCTAGAAGAGTATCCCACAGGAAATAAAATAGTGTATTTAGTTTGGAAATTTGAGGCTTTCATGGTAAAAATTCTACACGTCTGTTTTTTTCATCTTTGTAGTTTGTGTATCAAGATGATGTGGTCCTCTTTAGAATTAGTCAACGCTATGCAACCCTCAATATATTTTTTAGATAATGATTTTTGAATCTCAGGTATCAGCAAAAAAGACTTTTCAGAGGGTTCCCCAATCACCAATTTGGCTGTTGATTGTGTGTGACTTGCTTTAGAAAGTAACTACATGCAGTATCTGGAGTAGAGTTAAAAGATATTACTTTTTATTTATTTATTCTGGAGTCCTTGTCCCTTTAGAGCCGGTTCACACAGGGGGGCTTCAAAGTCGTACAGCACGACTTGAAAAACTACATCTGTATAGAAGTCAATGCAAGCGGCTCTGAAGTTGCCCCAAAGTAGTACAGGAACCTTTGAGTTGAGTTTGACTTGAGTCGCTCCTATTAGAACGGTTCCATTGTAGAGAATGGAGAGCAACTTGTCAGGCGGCTAAGTCACCTGACAGGTCACCCCTGTGTGATCAATGTCTTTCTTCTTGTCACTCTTCCATAAAGGTCAGATTTGTGGAGTGCATGCCTAATAGTTGTCCTGTGGACAGATTCTCCCACCTGAGCTGTGGATCTCTGCAGCTCCTCCAGAGTTACCATGGACCTCTTGGCTGCTTCTCTGATGAATGCTCTCCTTGACAGTCAGTTTAGGTGGACGGCCATGTCTTCATGAGATGTTCAAAGCTTGGGATATTCCTTTATAACCTAACCCTGCTTTATACTTCTCCACAACTTTATTCCTGACCTGTCTAGTGTGTATCTTGGCCTTCATGATGCTGTTTGTTCACCAAGGTTCTCTAACAAACCTCTGAGGGCTTCACAGAACAGCTGTATTTATACTGAGAGTAAATGACACACAGGTGGGCTCTATTTACTAATTTGGTGACTTCTGAAGGGAATTGGTTTCACTAGATTTTAGTTAGGGGTATCAGAGTAAAGGGGGCTGAATACAAATGCACCCCCCCCACTTTTCACATATTTATTTGTATCATTTATCATTTTCCTTCCACTTCACAATTATTACCTCTGATGTATGATGATGATGAGGATCAGATTAGGTCCCCCTTGCTAGTAGTGGGTTGGACCCCCTTTTGCCTTCATTCTTGGTGGAATAGATACAACAAGGTGTTGGAAACGTTCCTCAGAGATTTTGCTCCATAGTGATATGATAACATCACGCAGTTGCTGCAGATTTGTCGGCTGCACATCCATGATGCCAATATCCCGTTCCACCACATCCCAAAGGCGCTCTATTGGATGAGATGTGGTGAGTGTGGAGGCCATTGGAGTACAGGGACCTCATTGTCCAGTGGTGAGATGATTGGAGCTTTGTGACATGGTGCATTATCCTGCTGGAAGGAGATATCAGAAGATGGGAACACTGTAGTCATAAAGAGATGGACATGGTCAGCAACAATACTCAGGTAGGCCGTGGTGATTAAACCCCATCCCCCACACCATTACATCCCCACCACCAGCCTAAACCGGTGATATCCCATCCCCCCACACCATTACACCCCCACCACCAGCCTGAACCGGTGATTCCCCATCCCCCACACCATTACATCCCCACCACCAGCCTGAACCGGTGATATCCCATCCCCCACACCATTACACTCCCACCACCAGCCTGAACCAGTGATACCCCATCCCCCACACCATTACACCCCCCACCACCAGCCTGAACTGGTGATATCCCATCCCCCACAGCATTGCACCCCCACCACCAGCCTGAACCAGTGATATCCCATCCCCCACACCATTACACCCCCACCACCAGCCTGAACCGGTGACATCCCATCCCCCACACCATTACACCCCCACCACCAGCCTGAACCGGTGATACCCCATCCCCCACACCATTACACCCCCACCACCAGCCTGAACCGGTGATACCCCATCCCCCACACCATTACACTTCCACCACCAGCCTGAACCGGTGACATCCCATCCCCCACACCATTACACCCCCACCACCAGCCTGAACTGGTGATATCCCATCCCCCACACCATTACACTCCCACCACCAGCCTGAACCAGTGATACCCCATCCCCCACACCATTACACCCCCCACCACCAGCCTGAACCGGTGATATCCCATCCCCCACAGCATTGCACCCCCACCACCAGCCTGAACCGGTGATACCCCATCCCCCACACCATTACACCCCCACCACCAGCCTGAACCGGTGATATCCCATCCCCCACAGCATTGCACCCCCACCACCAGCCTGAACCGGTGATACACCATCCCCCACACCATTACACCCCCACCACCAGCCTGAACCGGTGATACACCATCCCCCACACCATTACACCCCCACCACCAGCCTGAACCGGTGATATCCCATCCCCCACAGCATTACACCCCCGCCACCAGCCTGAACCGGTGACATCCCATCCCCCACACCATTACACCCCCACCACCAGCCTGAACCGGTGACATCCCATCCCCCACACCATTACACCCCCACCACCAGCCTGAACTGGTGATACCCCATCCCCCACACCATTACACTCCCACCACCAGCCTGAACTGGTGATATCCCATCCCCCACACCATTACACCCCACCACCAGCCTGAACCAGTGATACCCCATCCCCCACACCATTACACCCCCACCACCAGCCTGAACCGGTGATATCTCATCCCCCACAGCATTACACCCCCACCTGCAGCCTGAACTGGTGATACCCCATCCCCCACACCATTACACCCCCACCACCAGCCTGAACCGGTGATATCCCATCCCCCACACCATTACACCCCCACCACCAGCCTGAACCGGTGATATCCCATCCCCCACACCATTACACCCCCACCACCAGCTTGAACCGGTGATATCCCATCCCCCACAGCATTACACCCCCACCACCAGCCTGAACCAGTGATACCCCATCCCCCACACCATTACACCTCCACCACCAGCCTGAACCGGTGATATCCCATCCCCCACACCATTACACCCCCACCACCAGCCTGAACCGGTGATATCCCATCCCCCACACCATTACATCCCCACCACCAGCCTAAACCGGTGATATCCCATCCCCCCACACCATTACACCCCCACCACCAGCCTGAACCGGTGATTCCCCATCCCCCACACCATTACATCCCCACCACCAGCCTGAACCGGTGATATCCCATCCCCCACACCATTACACTCCCACCACCAGCCTGAACCAGTGATACCCCATCCCCCACACCATTACACCCCCCACCACCAGCCTGAACTGGTGATATCCCATCCCCCACAGCATTGCACCCCCACCACCAGCCTGAACCAGTGATATCCCATCCCCCACACCATTACACCCCCACCACCAGCCTGAACCGGTGACATCCCATCCCCCACACCATTACACCCCCACCACCAGCCTGAACCGGTGATACCCCATCCCCCACACCATTACACCCCCACCACCAGCCTGAACCGGTGATACCCCATCCCCCACACCATTACACTTCCACCACCAGCCTGAACCGGTGACATCCCATCCCCCACACCATTACACCCCCACCACCAGCCTGAACTGGTGATATCCCATCCCCCACACCATTACACTCCCACCACCAGCCTGAACCAGTGATACCCCATCCCCCACACCATTACACCCCCCACCACCAGCCTGAACCGGTGATATCCCATCCCCCACAGCATTGCACCCCCACCACCAGCCTGAACCGGTGATACCCCATCCCCCACACCATTACACCCCCACCACCAGCCTGAACCGGTGATATCCCATCCCCCACAGCATTGCACCCCCACCACCAGCCTGAACCGGTGATACACCATCCCCCACACCATTACACCCCCACCACCAGCCTGAACCGGTGATACACCATCCCCCACACCATTACACCCCCACCACCAGCCTGAACCGGTGATATCCCATCCCCCACAGCATTACACCCCCGCCACCAGCCTGAACCGGTGACATCCCATCCCCCACACCATTACACCCCCACCACCAGCCTGAACCGGTGACATCCCATCCCCCACACCATTACACCCCCACCACCAGCCTGAACTGGTGATACCCCATCCCCCACACCATTACACTCCCACCACCAGCCTGAACTGGTGATATCCCATCCCCCACACCATTACACCCCACCACCAGCCTGAACCAGTGATACCCCATCCCCCACACCATTACACCCCCACCACCAGCCTGAACCGGTGATATCTCATCCCCCACAGCATTACACCCCCACCTGCAGCCTGAACTGGTGATACCCCATCCCCCACACCATTACACCCCCACCACCAGCCTGAACCGGTGATATCCCATCCCCCACACCATTACACCCCCACCACCAGCCTGAACCGGTGATATCCCATCCCCCACACCATTACACCCCCACCACCAGCTTGAACCGGTGATATCCCATCCCCCACAGCATTACACCCCCACCACCAGCCTGAACCAGTGATACCCCATCCCCCACACCATTACACCTCCACCACCAGCCTGAACCGGTGATATCCCATCCCCCACACCATTACACCCCCACCACCAGCCTGAACCGGTGATATCCCATCCCCCACAGCATTACACCCCCACCACCAGCCTGAACCAGTGATACCCCATCCCCCACACCATTACACCCCCACCACCAGCCTGAACCGGTGATATCCCATCCCCCACAGCATTACACCCCCACCACCAGCCTGAACCGGTGATACCCCATCCCCCACACCATTACACCCCCACCACCAGCCTGAACCGGTGATACCCCATCCCCCCACACCATTACACCCCCACCACCAGCCTGAACCGGTGATACAAGGCAGGATGGATCCATGCGCAAAATTCTGACCTCACCATCTGAATGTCGCAGATGAAATCCAGACTCATCAGACCAGGTAACATTTTTCCGATCTTCTATTGTCCAATTTTGGTGATCCTGTGCCAATTGTTGCCTCAGTTTCCTGTTCTTAGCTGATGGGAGTGGCACCCGGTGTGGTCTTCTGCTACTGTGGCCCATCTGCTTCAAGGTTTTATGTGTTGTGTGGTCAGAGATGGTTTCTGCATACCTTAGTTGGCGATTTGAGTTACTGTTGCCTTTCTATCATCTGGAACCAGTCTGCCCATTCTCCTCTGACATCAACAAGGCATTTTCCTCCACACAACTGCCGCTCACTGGATATTTTCTCTTTTTCCCACCATTCTCTGTAACCCGAGAGATGGTTGTGTGTGAAAACCCCAGAAATAGTCAGACCAGCCCGTCTGCCATCAACAACCACACCACGTTCAAAGTCACCGAGATCCCCTTTCTTCCCCCATTCTGATGTTCGGTTTGATACTTCAGCAAGTCGTCTTCACCATGTCTAGATGCCTAAATGCATTGAGTTTCTGCCATGTGATTGGCTGATTAGCAATATTTGCTACCAAGCAATTGAACAGGTGTACCTAATAAAGTGGTATATATATATATATATATATATACAGTATATAGTACATTCACACCAGTCACTGCCCTCAAGGAGGTTACAGTCTAAGGCAGGGCTTGACAAATTTGCTTGGAATCTAGGAGCCAGCTAAAAAAAGTTAGGAGCCAGTTTTTTTTTTTTTTTTTTTTAAACGACCGACAGCTTTATTTTCAATATAAAAATTAACCAATCTTAAATTTACACAGAGACGACTAGAACGAATGTGACTGCTTTTATTTCCTGCCATGCAGGGACACAAGACCACCATATTCTCGCGAACCTGATCAGACAGCCCGTGTGAAAGGGGCCAAGCAGGGAGGTGACAAATAATAAATTCATTTTAATTAACCACTTCCTTCCCGCAGGACGACTATATACGTCCTGTCTTTGAAGAGAAATACCGTTCTTATGGTAGCAGCTAGCTACCATAACCCCGGTATCTTCTTCAAGAGCCGGCGGTTCTCTTTCAGATAAAAGTGGTCTCTGCAGCAGATTTGCAGCGAGATCACTTTTATCGGCGGCAGGAGAGGGCCCCCCCTACCGCCGCGCTCCGGTGCCCTTCACCGCTTACCGTGGCCGTCGGTAACGTTGGAGGCGATCCGGATCTGACCCTGGCCTGACATGGAGACAAGTGAGAGGAAGATGGCCCCCCCCCCCCCGTCCATCTCCAAGTCATTGCAGGGCGGAAGTGACGTCAAATCATCACTTCCACCCTTAGCTTTTAAAGGGACATTTTATTAAATTTTTTTCAAATGACAATTTTTTTTTTTAATGCATTTCAGTGTAAATATGAGATCTGAGGTCTTTTTGACCCCAAATCTCATATTTAAGAGGACCTGTCATGCTTTTTTTCTATTACAAGGGATTTTTACATTCCTTGTATTAGGAATAAAAGTGACTTTTTTTTTTTTTTTAAAGAACAGTGAAAAAATAAAAGTTAAAAAAAATAAGAAAAAAAAAAAATTAAATGTGCCCCATCCCTTGTAATAGAAAAAAAAGTGACACAATTTTTTCAGTTTTTTTTAAAAAACAGTGTAAAAATAAAAAGTTCGCTTGCAGAAGCGAACGCATATGTGAGTAGCGCCCACATATGAAAACGGTGTTCAAACCACACTTGAGGTATCGCCGCGATCGTTAGAGCGAGAGCAATAATCCTAGTCCTAGACCTCCTCTGTAACTCAAAACATGCAACCTGTAGAATTTTTTAAACGTCGCCTATGGAGATTTTAAAGGGTAAAAGTTTGTCGCCATTCCACGAGCGGACGAAATTTTGAAGCGTGACATGTTGGGAATCAATTTACTCGGCGTAACATTATCTTTCACAATATAAAAAAAAATTGGGCTAACTTTACTGTTTTCTTATTTTTTAATTAAAAAAAGTATTTTTTTCTCAAAAAAGTGCGCTTGTAAGTCTGCTGCACAAATACGGTGTGACAGAAAGTATTGCAATGACCGCCATTTTATTCTCTAGGGTGTTAGAATAAAAAATATATATAATGTTTTGGGGGTTCTAAGTAAAGGGAAGGAGATGAGCGGGCAGTGAAAATAGGTAGGGGAAGCTCCATTAGCATTGGTGGATGTCTTGTCATACCAACAGCCACCACCAGAGGGCGCCCGATTGCAGAAGGAACCAGGAACCATAGGACTGCAGTAGGCCGCAAAGCCGCGGCCTCAATTACCTCAATTTTGCAATTTGGCGCTGCGTTGCTTTAACTGACAATCGCTTGGTCGTGTGCGGCGTGGCCCTCAAACAAAATTGACGTCCCTTTTTTCCCCCAACAATAGAGCTTTCTTTTGGTGGTATTTGATCGCCTCTGCGTTTTTTAATTTTTTGCGCTATAAACAAAAAAAAGCGACAATTTTGAAAAAAAGAAAAGTAATATTTTTTTTACTTTTTGCTATAATAAATATCCCCCCAAAAATATATAAAAAAATATTTTTCCTCAGTTTAGGCCGATACGTATTCTTCTACATACTTTTGGTAAAAAAAAAAAACGCAATAAGTGTTTTTTTTGATTCGTTTGTGCAATTATAGCGTCTACAAAATAGGGGATAGTTTTATGGCATTTTTATTAATATTTTTTTTTTTGCGGAGATCAGCGATTTTTATCATGACTGTGACATTATGGTGGACACATCGGACACTTTTGGCTCTATTTTGGGATCATTCACATTTATACAGCGATCAGTGCTATAAAAATTCTAAAAAAATTCTATAAAAATTGATTACTGTGTAAATGTGACTGGCA
This sequence comes from Lithobates clamitans, assembly GCA_037952925.1. Classification (NCBI taxonomy): domain Eukaryota; kingdom Metazoa; phylum Chordata; class Amphibia; order Anura; family Ranidae; genus Lithobates; species Lithobates clamitans. The sequence continues at coordinate 41,931 of JBBGZY010002752.1, read as the reverse complement.
GTGAAGGGGTTAACCAGGAGGGGGCGCTGAAGGGGGTTAAGTGTGTCCTAGGGGTGTGTTCTAACGGTGGGGGGAGGGGCTACGTGTGACACGACACTGATCACCGCTCCCGATTACAGAGAACTGTGATCAGTGTCCTGTCACTAGGCAGAACGGGGGAAATGATTGTTTACATCAGCATTTCCCCGTTCTTCCTCTCCGGGAGACGATCGCGGGTATCCCCCCAGACATCGAATCCACGGGACCCGCGATCACACTCACGGAGCTCGCGGCGCCCACAATGCCGCGTCTTAAAGGGTGACGTACAGGTACATTATTATGCCTGTCCGTGACATTCTGCTGACGTATATCGGTGTGAGCCGGTCGGCAAGCGGTTAAAAAAGTTTTATGCATAACAAGTCAAATTTTGCAAGATATATTCCATAGAAATAGATACATAATATGAAGATTTTTAAGGTAATACATTGTAGGGGTCATGTATGAATAAATCACACAAAGAATCCCCAATATTGAAATAGTAAAATTCTGTAAAAAAAAAAGAAGAGGAAAGAAAAAGATAATCGGTATGGTACCTAGAACTATGTATATACATTATGTATGGCAAAAAAATTATATGGCCAGTAAATAGAGAATATTATATATATAATGTATGTATCACTGACCCCCAAAGGAGCTGCCGATTTATTTGGGCCTGTACTCTGCTTTATACCCCCTTGAATATCTCCGTCCCCCTGACACACATGTGGTGTAATAGTGTAATAGTGTGCAGTCAGAACGAAATCACAAAGGCAAGTTCACAATACTCAATATAGAATACATGTTTGTAGTTACCTTACCCTCCTCTTGGCTGGTGATGAAGAGGAAAACAACTCTCACACAGTTGTACTTAAATAATAACCGTATTTACTGTAGTTGTATTAGAAGGGTTAAACTACAATGGTTGTACAGCCAGACCAACATAGTCTGACAGACAACTAAACTTTACAAAGGTACAATACATGTGTATAATGTCTGAAATAATATATGAGAGGTATAACAAAGTGTAGCGCTGGTAGATTTTTAATCTACCGCTGATAGGTAAATCTTGTGGGTTACTTGTTAGGTGAAGTTAGATTTGCCTCTGTTTCGGCTTGGCTGAGTTGGGTGTAGTTCCACACTGCGCCGGTGGGTGTCGTTGTCACCATCAGCGGGTGTTGGAAAGGCAACGTGTTGAAGCGTATGAGTGCTCCTCTGTCCCGGGGATAACTCGGTAGAGGTGGTCCTCCGAGTTGCATTCTGGGAGAGGGTATTTATGGGACAGACGCCATGTTTTAGGTCGTTTTCAGCCACCTGCTGGCCCTCCTGGCCAACAGGTATGCGTTAAGAGTACCACCTCATGGTCCTCCGTTCTGGAGGCCCACGTCGCTGCGGCGTGTGGGTGGGCCCAGAAGCCTGTCTGGGGCCTACCACAGCAGCAGAGGAATGGTCCTGAGCTGTCTATCCAGAGTGAAGAAGCTGGACAACCGAGAAGATCCCAGGGGAGGACCCATCATGGAAGGATCATGCAGAGTGCTGGTCTGGAGAGGGGCCTGGTGACTCAGTTGGAGGACGTATCCTGACGTAATCTTACAGCATAATACTGCCGGGTTGGCTTAAAGGTTCAAGTACTGTGTCTGATATTCATCATAAACCATTACATCCTGTGGCAGAGGATCGTACGGGTTTTTGCTCTAAACAAGTCTGTGGCAGAGACTTTTGTTTGTGCTACGTAATGGCTGCTAGGCAAGTGAGAGAGGCCTATCCAGGCGGGCAAAGATTGAATCCCACAAGGGGAGTGCACCCAACTACAAGTGTTCAATTCCAAAGAATGTTCTAAAGAATACTAAGAAAAGGTATTTGAGCTTCCCTGCAATTTTCTTTCTGCCTCTTTCCTGCTACTTCCTTTATTACTTGTTCATTAAAGCATTGGAAAATATACTCAAGTGTTTGGTGCTTATATCGTCCAGAGGTAAACTCAACGGGACCCTAGACCCAGGGCTGGTGAAACAGAGGTAGCGAGAGTGAAGGTAACAAGCCCACTTTAAACCAGCAGTTCCACCGAATGTTATTGCTACAAAAGTAAATAGGATACCGTCAGAGTGAGTGTATCTCACTCTAAGCACTGTCCTATTTCCTGCGCGCTTAAAGCTATACCAAATCAAATGTCGACTTGATTTAGTATAATACAACACTAGGGAGCTCCCTCCTGTAATATCACACCCCTTGATACAGTAAAATTACCCAAGGCCTTATGTGTTACTTAACAGTCCTTCTTTATCTTCCTTTCTTCTGCTTGCAACAAGGTAATTTTGTAATCCAAGAGTTAATGATACCTTAACAAACTAACCTGATGTATAAAGCAAGGTCCTGATGCAGCAGATATAACTAACTTTGATACAGTGACTTAGTGTTGAATCCTCTTGACTTTGCTTGTGGGACTACGGGTCCCAGCAACTCTGTCTTGTGTAAACTGATGTATGAAAGTGCATCAAGAAACTTGTGGGCCTCAGCCCTCTCACCCAACCAGGACAATGCTGTCAGGAGACTCCGCTCTGGTGTGCCGGGTTCTTCCTCTGCAGTATCTCAGTTTGTTCGCTGTGGCCACACTGCCACACTGTACTACTTCACAGATGACCAGGAGTCCTCAGTTACCTCCTTCAAGGGTCTCTGGATCGATTACACACTGCTGCTCCAGCATGCAGTGATGTAAAGCCGGATCAAAGTTTACTTCATAGACGACCGGGAGTCCTCGGTTACCTCCTTCAAGGGTCTCTGGATGATCACTCTGCTGCTCCAGCATGCAGTGATGTAAGGCAGGATCGCTGGCTGCTGTTCCGCTCCGCACAGAGTAGGCCACACTGGGCTGGGGACCTCACACAGATCCTCCCAGGCTGGCCATGCATCTCCAAGAGACCTAAGATGGCCGCTCCCAGCCTTGCTGTTCTGCTCCCCAAGGATCATGGGAGTCACTGTGCATTGTGGGGAGGTCAAGTTAATGTCCAGATATAAACAAACAAAAACTTCCAGGTCAACTTGAAAAGCGAAAAGAAAATAAAGATTCAGTCCTTTTGCACTTTGGCCGCTAGATGGCGCCAGAGGATAAGATATAACATTAACATTAAAGAGGAGTTCCACCCAGGGGGGCCGTCAAAAAAAAAAAAATTAAAAGTCAGCAGCTACAAATACTGCATCTGCTGACTTTTAATTGGACACTCACCTGTCCCTGGGTCCAGCGATGCAGGGGATCGAAGCCCCGCTCGTCCCCCCCTCCACTCGTCGGCGCCGGCATTTCAACTGTGGGCGCCGGGCTGTGGCTTCACAGCCTGGCACCCACTGCGCAAAATATAAATCCAAATGTTTTTTTGTTTTGTTTTTTTAGAATTTTTTCAGGTAGTTTTGTTTTTTGGGTGGAACCCCACTTTAAGTTACATCAAAAATGTGTCCCCGCTACACATATAAAAAATATATATATAGTTATATATATATATATATATATATATATATATATATATATATATATATATATAAAGATATATAAAAAAAGCAGAGGGCTTGCCAGTGGCTAAAAAGGCCTATAGATAGCAATGGTTGATAACCATGAGAACCGGGACTCGGAACGGTCTATCACCGCCGTCTAAGCTGGCAATTATCCCTGTAAAATATATTAGTGTTAGGGTTACAGTATTTATTTTTTTTGGCATGTATAATGTATATACATAATTCTAGGTACCATACGGATTACCTTTTTCTTTCCCTTTCTTATTTTTTTTTGTTTTACAGAATTTTACTATTTCAATATTGGGGATTCTTTATCTGATTTATTCATACATGACCCCTACAATGTATTACATTAAAAATCTTCATATTATGTATCTGTTTCTATGGAATATATCTTGCAAAATTTGACTTGTTATGCATAAAACTTTTTCAATTTGTTAGTTTGTGTAATGTGTGGCTGCGTCCCCATGGGAGGATTGTTGCTTTTTGCCCCCCCCTTCCCCGGTGGTCACCGGACTTGGGCTCCATCCTGCTAGATCCCATTGAAATGACCATTTCATTGTTTATATTTCTTTATGTACTGGATAGTATGATGTATATATATATATATATATATACTTATTTGATGTTTTTTTCCATGTTTATCAGATCTGTAATCTCCTGAAGAAGTACAATTGTGCGAAACATGTAGAGGGGAAAATCCTCCTGTGACCTCACACTGCGACTCAACTACTCCATGCACTTTATTCCTCTTGGATGCCGCTACTGGTTATACCGGATCTTATTTCTCATCCCACTGGATTAGATTATAATATTTGGAGGTGTTATTGGAGTCCCCGGGGTCATGTATTCTATGTCATCATTAGTATGATGTCTGTTCTTTTTATGTTTTCTACATTTTACCTTTTTAACTTTATCCAATTAAAAATTCAAATATTTTTTATCCTACGTGTGTGCCTACAAAGTCCATTTTTTGCAATTTCTTAGTCTTTTCCATTTAATATCGGGACGTTGGCATATTGTTATCAGGGTATCTACAGTGTCAGCATAATGCCATCACGGTATCCGTGGTGAAGACACCGTGATCTCCACCATTCACTTTGATCCTCCTTCAACTTACCCCAAGCTGCCACTCTTTTCCACTTGTTGGCGTTAACAACACTTATAGTGTTGCTTCGGTCCGTGGCTCCTGGTACAGCCCTACAACCCCTGAAATCCTGGAATCTTGGAATAAGAACAGTGTTAACTATCTCCGGGTGGTATTACCTGAATCTGACATTCCGTACTAGGCTCTCAATGCAGTCGGCATGACAGTGGGCTATCGAAATGGAGACTAGATCTTCAGGGATACAACCATCCATACACAAGACGCCAAACAGTGAGCTCTATCTTACCCCTAGTACTCATAGGGAAGCATCACTAGTACATCCAGTTTTTTCCTTGTGTCAAGTTACCTTGAAGCATATCTGCACCCAGTCTCTGATCCCCCACCAATAGTGCCTTAATGACTGTTACCAAGCAGGCTCTGAACCACGGCACCAATAGTCCATAAAACTTAAGGAGAGCTCCATATACCGCAAGCATAATGTTTATACCTTCATGGGAGCATCCTATTGAACATCTCAATATATATGTTTTACATGAAAAGTAACTTTTTCAATTTCCTTTTCATATAACCGAAATGTTTGAAGGATCCCATCCCCAGATTTGATCTTAGGATCGGTTTATTTCTGCTTGTGTGTGAAATGGATATGAAGTGTGTGATCTAGGTATGGTGGCCACCTGTGTCTCATCTAGACGTTAAGTCTCATTTTAATGTGTTGGAGATGGGTGTAGTATTCTATTATCAATGTGTTTTGTATATGCTTTTTGGATAATCAATAAATTATATTTAGCATTCACCGGCCTATCCTCTTTGAAGAATTTCTGTGGGCTTCTCCCGGTTTTTGTATCCACAGTGTCACCCTGTGAGGATACACGTTAAATTCCATTTTCTTTACACTTATCAACATTACTCTCTATACTTTGCCTATCACAGCTAAAGCCCATTGTAATATGGCTACTGTGATCTTAACCTTTTATTGTGAGGTGGCTGGCTTATCCAAAAGCCCTTTTATTGGCCCTTCCAAGCCAGTTGACCTAAGCTCAAAGGCCAGGCAGTGCATTTTGATTATTATGGTAAAGTCCGGCATTATTTTGCTGGGTCTGCGAACCTCGAACAAGTTAGAATTTGCTGTGAACCCATGATGGCAACCAACCCAAACTTCATCCTTACTCATTGACAAGGGTTGTTTATTGTAAATTGGTCCCAATAACTTCCATATACAGTAATTGTATATTTAAAGAATGTATATTAGTATGTACTTCTCGAAAGGAACAAAAAAAAAATCACATTCATTGATAAATGTACCTCACCAAACTTGTCAATGAATCTGTTGATGTGAGATCTTGTGTATCTCCATTCATGTTCAGCATTCAGTTTAGTTCATTACTAGGGAACATGCGAACAGGCAAAAAATTTGTTCGAACACGCGTACACGGTTAAAGCCTATGGGACACGAACATGAATAATCAAAAGTGCTAATTTTAAAGGCTTATATGCATGGTATGGTCATAAAAAGTGTTTGTGGACCTGGGTCCTGCCCCAGGGGACAAGGATCAATGCAAAAAAAGTTTTAAAAACGGCCGTTTTTTCGGGAGCAGTGATTTTAATAATGCTTAAAGTGAAACAATAAGTGTAATGCCCCATACACACGGTCAGATTTTCCGATGGAAAATGTCCGATCGGAGCGTGTTGTCGGAAATTCCGACCGTGTGTGGGCTCCATCACACATTTTCCATCTGATTTTCCGACACACGAAGTTGGAGAGCAGGAGATAAAATTTTCCGACAACAAAATCCGTTGTCGGAAACTCTGATCGTGTGTACACAAATTCGACGGACAAAGTGCCACGCATGCTCAGAATAAATAAAGAGATGAAAGCTATTGCCCACTGCCCCGTTTATAGTCCCGACGTACGTGTTTTACGTCACCGCGTTTAGAACGATCGGATTTTCCGACAACTTTGTGCGACCGTGTGTAGACAAAACAAGTTTGAGCCAACATCCGTTGGAAAAAATCCTAGGATTTTGTTGTTGGAATGTCCGAACAAAGTCCGACCGTGTGTACGCCCTATAAGTGTAAAGTGTAATATTCCTTTAAATTTCATGGGTGTATATAGTATGTCTATATGTATGCCTGTAAAGGGGCGCATGTTTCCCGTATTTAGAACAGTCTGACAGCAAAATGACATTTCTAAAGGAAAAAAAGTCCTTTAAAACCACTTGCGGCTAAAATGAATTGTCGGTCCGGCAATACACATAAAGGTTCATTGATAAAAACGGCATGGGATTTCCCCACAGGGGAACCCCGAACCAAAATTAAAAAAAGAATGTGTGGGGTCCCCCCAAATTCCACACCAGGCCCTTCAGGTCTCATACGGATTTTAATGGGAATCCCACGCAAAAATTAACCTGTTACGTAAATGGGTGACCCCGCCCCCCCCTGACAACATGGGGAAAGCCATAGGGAAGTCCCCGTGTGTCAGAGAGGGCGGGGTCACCAGGTGGCCCTGCCCTATGTTATATAAGAGCTGTCATCTGAACAGAAGCATCACACAGCAGGAGACTCCCGTTGAGGCAGATCGGAGGATGAAGCGGAGAAGAAGAAACTGGACGATGATGCCGGACGAGAAGACCGGAGGAAGATAGAGGAAGAAGCGGGGGAAGAACAAGATGGAGGTAAAAGAACACCGAAGGAAGACCAGAAGAAGATGGAAGAAGAAAAAGACATTAATAAAGGAATTGTCAAAAACCATCTATTGTCTTTAACATTTTTGACACTTTTTTTGTGAAATAGTAGGGGTGTACCCCATTACCAATTCACACGGGGGGGCGGGATCTGGGGGTCCCCTTGTTAAAGGGGGCTTCCAGATTCCGATAAGCCCCCTGCCCGCAGACCCCCACAACCACCGGGCAAGGGTTGTGGGGATGAGGCCCTTGTCCCCATCAACATGGAGACAAGGTACTTTGGGGGCTACCCCAAAGCACCCTCCCAATGTTGAGGGCATGTGGCCTGGTATGGTTCAGGAGGGGGGGGTAGCTCTCTCGTCCCCCCCCTTTTCCTGCAGCCTGCCAGGTTGCGTGCTTGGATTAGGGTCTAGTATGGATTTTTAGGGGGATCTCCATGCCATTTTTTTTATTTTGGCGAGGGGTTCCCCTTAAAATCTTTACCAGACCTAAAGGGGGACCCCCACGCCATTTTTTTTTATTTTAGTGCGGGGTTCCCCTTATTATCCATACCTGAATGGCCTAGTATGGAATTTCGGGGGACCCCCATGCATTTTTCTTTCTTAATTTTGGTTCGTGGTCCCCCTGTGGGGGAATCCCATGCTGTTTTTTTCAATGAACATTTATGTGTTATAGTGATGCAGAAAACAAACACAGAAGCATTTAAAGGATAAATTTCTAGTTTATTGAGACGTCAGTCTTTGTACAAGGGTCTCCTCTATGGCGGTGGAATGAACGGTCAGAGTGCCTCAGCTGCTCTCGCAGAAGAAGGTGTTGCAGGCCACGGTCAAAGAGGCCACCAAGATCACAAACTCCTGAAAGTCCACCTCCCCATCTCCGTTCTCATCCAGCTCCTTCAGGATCTTGTCCACGGAGGTGGCGTCTTTTTGTTCCTAGAGAAGGAAGACTTAGATTTAATCAACCATTATTTTCCTATCTTTCCCTGGTTCCTGCCTACATTACACCGAGATTCCATTCTAGAAGCGTATCCCACAGGAAATAGAAAAAGTGTATTTAGTTTGGAAATTTGAGGCTTTCATGGTAAAAATTCTACACATCTGTTTTTTTCATCTTTGTGGTTTGTGTATCAATATTATGTGGTCCTCTTTAGAATTAGTCAATGCTATGCAACCCTTAATATATTTTTTAGATAATGATTTTTGAATGTCAGGTATCAGCAAAAAGACTTTTCAGAGGGTTCTCCAATCACCAATTTGGCTGTTGATTGAGACTGTGACTTGCTTTAGAAATAACTACATGCAGTATCTAGAGTAGAGTTAAAAGATATTACTTTTTATTTAACTATTCATTCATTCATTCATTCTGGAGTCCTTGTCCCTTTAGAGCCAGTTCACACAGGGGTGGCTTCAAAGTCGCCCAACTCTACAGAACGACTTACAAAACTACTTCTGTATAGAAGTCAATGCAAGCCGCTCTGAAGTTGCCCCAAAGTAGTACAGGGACCTTTGAGTTGAGTTTGACTTGAGTCGCTCCTATTAGAACGGTTCCATTGTATAGAATGGAGCGCGACTTGTCAGGTGGCTAAGTCGCCTGACAGGTCACCCCTGTGTGAACAATGGCTTTCTTCTTGCCACTCTTCCATAAAGGGCAGATTTGTGGAGTGCACGACTAATAGTTGTCCTGTGGACAGATTCTCCACCTGAGCTGTGGATCTCTGCAGCTCCTCCAGAGTTACCATGGACCTCTTGTCTGCTTCTCTGATGAATGTTCTCCTTACTCGGCCTGTCAGTTTAGGTGGACGGCCATGTCTTGGTAGGTTTACAGTTGTGCCATACTCTTTCTATTTTTGGATGATGGATTGAACAGAGCTCCGTGAGATGTTCAAAGCTTTGGATATTCCTTTGTAACCTAACCCTGCTTTATACTTCTCCACAACTTTATCCCTGACCTGTCTGGTGTGTTCCTTGGCATTGATGATGCTGTTTGTTCACTAAGGTTCTCTAAGAAATCTCTGAGGGCTTCACAGAACAGCTGTATTTATACCGAGATTAAATGACACACAGGTAGACTTTATTTACTAATTAGGTGACTTCTGAAGGCAATGGGTTCAACTAGATTTTAGTTAGGGGTATCAGAGTAAAGGGGGCTGAATACAAATGCCCCCCCACACTTTTCACATATTTATTTGTATAATTTATAGATTTCCTTCCACTTCACAATTACGTGGCACTTTGTGTTGGTCTATACCATAAAATCCCAAAAAAATACATTTACGTTTTTGGTTGTAACATGACAAATGTGGAAAATTTCAAGGGGTGTGAATACTTTTTCAAGGCACTGTAGGTGTATGATTTAAGTACTTTCAGCCTCTAATCTATATTTAAGTTTCATTCTCTCTTTTTTTGTAAATTCTTATAATGAAAAACTTCATAAAAATATACTATTTTTAAAAAAGATAAGGCCATTGCACTGTTTATGATAGAGGTTGTCCTGTTTACTGGACTCTTCTTTACAGGTCCACACATATTGTATGTTCCTAATTTAATCTTTTATACAATTTGCAAAACCAATAAACCTATTGAAATGAAAAAGATATCACTTTTAAAATTCAAACTTTCTGCGAACACAAATGAACCCAAATGGTTGCACATCTGTACATGTCCCGTCTTCTTGTGTCTCACCTCAAGATACTCTCCAAGCTCGTTCTGTAGAAGATCCCTCAGTTCCCTCTTGCACAGCTTGTGCTTGTCACCTTCCCGAGCGGAATATGTGTGGAAGACTTCAATAAGTGTATCCATGGCCTTTTCCAGTTTTGACATCTTGGGATGTATAGGTCAGTAGACAAGTGGATGAGTTGAAGTTTGGTTCCACCAAAAATCAGAAGCTGGAACTAAAAATGATAGCATAAAAGATATATTTTGTATTTGAATGGAGCAAGTACGGAGATCTCTAAACCAGAACAAGTTGGTTGATGACATGCAACAATGAACCAGGGAAAGCGTGAGGACTAGAGACATGGTTGTAGTCTTACAGAACAAACAGGAGAATTAGAGAGGTTTGTTTTGGTGGGTGGTGGTTTGCAAAGGAAGTCTGAATTACAGTTAGTTATATGTTTAGTGGAACAACAAAAAACTTAAGAATCTCAGCTAGTTGGATGTTTGGTGGGACGACAGAACTTAAGAACTTCAGTTGGTTGTATGTTTGGAGGAAGAGGAGAACTTAAGACTTTCAGTTGGTTGAAAGTTTGGTGGAACACCAGAATTTAAGAACATTGACACTTGAAACAAATGTAGTTTTCAATCATATGGGAGCAGAATCTTCCCAACAAATGGGACCATAGAACAATGAGCCATTGGGGTGGGAAGATTTAAAGTTATGAATACGGGTTTACAACTCAAAGAAGAAGTTTGCTCTCAAAGGTTGGATTGGTTTATGTGTAGGTGTAAATGAATGCGTAAAGTAAGATATGTAGAATAAGATATGTTTTAACAGAGTGGAGAGTTGTACAGAGGACCTAAAATCAGGCCAGGTAGGGTTATTAAGGAGATGGAAAGTCTGAGATGAAGTATGCATTTTAGGCTATTGAGAAAGGCACAAACATTTTTTGGTGGACCCAATGAGAGTTGGATATATGGACTGATGTAAAGAGAAATGGAGATTAGATATGTATTTACATTTACAGAGGAAGGAGAATAGAGACATTTTTGGATGGACGAGTTTGATAGACAGACTAACGGACTGATGAAGAGTCATATGAATGTATGGTCAATGAGCAGATATTCAGGACTACAGGTGTGTAGATGAATGACTGGGACGGGAGTCACTTTGGGCGGGGGACTGGTGGAACCCAGAATCCCTTTGGAGTGGTTGGGAAACCCTTGCTTCAGCTCCCCATGCACCTCCTATGTCTAAGTAACCCTGTGTCTATTAGGGGCACAGGGTGACCAAGAAAATAATGGACATCAGGAATGTGGCTTGGATTACTTAAAATGGAACAGTAATAATTATCCACAATATTTCCCAGGAAATATACAAAGACTATTTCTGGTTTGTTTGATTCTGAACTATACATGTTAATTGAAAGAGCTGATCACATTGGCCTCTGTACAATGTAGGAGATGGTCCGTCTGCTACTAGGGGCTCCTGTTATTATGTGAAGGTGTCCTGTGTTTATGATAATGTGTGTTGTGTCCTCTGAGCTAAAAGATGGCAAGTCTGCCCTAAAAGGTCATACCTCTGAGTCACCTAGGCTGTTTAAATGCTATGTTAATTTTAATAGCTATGTTAATTCTGTTTCTGGTTACAGTTTGCTAGGGTAATATGATCAGAAGGGGGGCAGGGAAATGTCCTCCTGGTGTGTGTGTGTGTATATATATACATATATATACATATATACATATATATATATATATATATATATATATATATATATATATATATATATATATATATATATATATATATATATATATATATATATATATATATATATATATATATATATATAATTAAACAAAGAAGATACTAGAATACAAAATAATAGATAATAGAATAGTACAAAATGGAAAATATGAGAATAGAATATAAAGGAATAGGATGAAAAAGGATAGAAAATAAAAAGGATAGAATATTCTTTTATTTTCTATTCCATTTGTTGTATGGATAGGTGGGTGGACAAATGGAGAAATAGATGGATGCCGGGATAAGGTCATTTGGGAAATCAGAGTATGATGGATGGACAGACGGAGAATTGGATAGATGCTGGCATAAGGTCTTTTGGATAAGCAGAGCATGATGGATGGACAGGTGGAAGCACAGAGTCTGGTGTTAGATGGAAAAAAAGACATTCAGAGATTTTTAGCAGTAACAGTACCTCTCGGCAGAGACGGTTGTCAGTGTTTTTGACTCACCAGACTGGATCGAGTGGCTGTTCTTCTGTAGCACCCGGCGAATACTGCTCACCTTTGGTCATCTCCACTGCTGGTCTCCTTTTCATCTTTTCCTTGGGTGTATCTGTTACATTCCAAACAATGAGGTCTGTCCTTATCAGGTGTCACCGTTGTCATTTCCATACCATCATTGTAGACTTCTGGCACATCACCCGGGAGACCACAGGAAACCGGACTCCTGACATGTAGAGAACCTTCTGAGATGCCAGACACCTGTTGTTAATGAGTCGTGTTAAGGATCTGCTCTTTGTATTCCTATCAGCTGGTCTCACACATGGTGCCTGATTGAGCTACCTGTTTACATAACAGCGAGCATGCTGGGAATCAGCCTACTACATTAGGTAATTATGGTTAAAGAGGAATGGTCAAGAATTACTCCTGACCATTGTGCACGTCTGATCTGCAACTACAGGAAATGTTTGGTTGAAGTTATTGCTGCCAAAGGAGGTTCAACCAGTTATTAAATCCAAGGGTTCACATACTTTTTCCACCTGCACTGTGAATGTTTACATGGTGTGTTCAATAAAAACATGGTAACATTTAATTATTTGTGTGTTATTAGTTTAAGCAGACTGTGATTGTCTATTGTTGTGACTTAGATAAAGATCAGATCACATTTTATGACCAATTTGTGCAGAAATCCATTTCATTCCAAAAAAGGTTCACATACTTTTTATTGCAACTGTATATATATACACTGCATCCAGTGTAGCCAAGTCTATATCTGACTGCAGGCCATTCCTACTTTTTCTAATGTACTTCAGGCGGTGTACACAGTACACAGTACCGTGCACCCATAGAGCAGTTGCTACTACTTTTCTGGTGGTGTATACAGTACACAATACAGTACACCCATAGTTGTTATTACACTTCTGTTGGTGTACACAGTACTCTGCACCCATAGTGCAGTTGCTACTACTTTTCTGGTGGTGTACACAGTACACAATACATACAGTGCATCCATAGTTGCTATTAGACTGCTGGTGGTGTACACAATACCGTGCACCCCTAGTGCAGTTGCTATTACTTTTCTGGTGGTGTACACAGTACACAATACAGTGTAGTGTGGTTCTGCTAAAAAAAATTTGCAGCATGTTCAGAAGGCCACCAAGGAGAGGCAGACGCTCACAGGCCACTAAAAGAGGGCAAGCAGGCTCTGTGTCTACAGTCAACAGTGCTGGTCGTGGACACGGTGCATCCTCAGCACGTGGCCGTGGGGCACGCATTTCCTTTTTTTCTGCAGCTGGCCATGTTATTGAGCCACAACACGCAGAAGAGTTGGTAGAGTGGATGACCAAGCCGTCCTCATCCTCCTCATCCCCTCTCACCCAGGCTCAGGGTACTTTGTCTGCCAAAGCAGCTGCCAAAGTGGCCTCTTCCCTCAGCTCAATGACATCAGTCACTCCTTTCCTAGCCCCATTATGTCCTGAGGAGTCCCCCAAACTGTTTGACCACAGTGTTGGGTACATGCTACAGGGCTGCTGCACTGTGATGCCGCGGTGAATTATGGGCCATGACACGCCACTCGAATTTGGTGCGAAGGGCCCATAATGTTCGAAATTCGGCAAACGGCCGAACAGCCAGCTCATCCCTAGTGGGGATACATAAGGGGGTGTTGTGCACCTGAATCTTCTGAAGCACCTTTCTTCCCTTCACTTTGGACTGGAACACCTTGAATCACTTGTTTTGGACTTTGTGTTGTTTTATTATTTATTTTTTATTTCACATTTATATATTGTGTTTGTGAGTGCTTTTTACAGACTTTTCTGGCCTGCCTCAGGAGATCCTGTAAGCCCGGGTACCTGCTGAAGAACCGCTGCACCACCAAATTCAGGACGTGACCCTCTTATGTATCCCCACTAGAGATGAGCTTCATGTTGGAGTCAAACTCATGTTCGACTCAAACATTGGCTGTTCGGCCATTCACCAAATTTTGAACATCGAGTGGTGCGTCATGGCCCATAATTCACTGTGGCGTCACAGTGCATAGCTGGCTGATGATTGGCCAAGTATGCACTATGACCCACATGCTTTGGCCAATCACAGCGCCGTCAGCACAGAGAGCCATAATTGGCCAAAGGAAGTGTGACTTTGGCTAATCATGGCTCAGGGGAGTAGGTACACGCCCCACACTATATAAGGCCACCTGCGTGTCGGCCTTGTGTAGTGTGTTGCGGTGTGTGAGAGAGATAGAGAGAGTTAGGGTGTCATTTCATTTCAGTTAGATTCAGGTAGGCGAGCAGGCAGGCGATTCAGGTAGCTGCAGTCAGTCTATTTAGTATATATATGCATCCCAGGAGTTGTGTGTATATATATATATGTATATATATATATATATATATATATATATATATATATATATATATATATATATATATATATATATATATATATATATATATACACTGTATTTAGTTTAGCTAGATCTCACTTCAGAGTGTTCCTGTTATTCTCGCTGCAGTTTATTAAGTCAGTATACTGTATACTGGGCTCAGTGTGCAGGTAAAGCTGACTGCAGACCATCCCTGTTTTCTTCCTAATAATATAGGCTGGCAGTTGATTGAGCTAAGCTGCAGTTTATTAAGTCAGTGTACCTATTCCAATACAATAAAGAAAGTATGTCTGGAAGGCCAACAAGGAGAGGAAGACACACACAGGCCAATAAAAGAGGGCAAGCAGGCTCTGTGTCTAGAGGCAACAGTGCTGGTTGTGAACACAGTGCATCCTCATCAGCACGTGGCCATGGGGCATGCTTGTCCTTTTTTGGCAGCTGGCCATGTTGAGCCACAACATGCAGAAGAGTTGGTAGAGTGGATGACCAAGCCGTCCTCATTCTCCTCATCCTCTCTTACCCAGGCTCAGGGTACTTTGTCTGCCAAAGCAGCTGCCAAAGCAGCCTCTTTCATCAGCTCAATGGCATCAGTCACTCTTTCCCTAGCCGCACCATGTCCTGAGGAGTCCCCCAAACAGTGTTGGGTACATACTGCAGGAGGATGCGCAGCGTTTTGAGAGCTCCAATGATGGTACCCAGCTTGAGGAAGGCAGTTACGTGAGCCCAGAGAGAGGGGTGCCCAAGAAGGACAGCAAACTGGCAGTCATGTTCCCCCAGCTGCAGCATACCACCAGGTTTGCTCCAGTTATGAGGAGGGAGGGGATGATGAGGTCACTGACTCTACATGAGTGCCTGATAGGAGAGAGGAGGAGGAGGCACATCTCCAACGAGGCAGGATGCCCTCCAGGGGCCAGCTTAAGGGCAGCCAACCGACTGCATCACATCGCAGAGCTCCGCATGTGCAGGACGCTGCTGTCTATGCGCGTTGTTCCAAAAGTTCTTTGGTGTGGGCCTTTTTTGAGACGTGTGCAGAAGATCGCACCGTTGCTATTTACAACATATGTCTCAAGCGTATCTTGCGTGGCCAAAACAGCAGCCACTTGGGCACCACATGCTTTACCAGACATATGTTGACCTACCATGCAGTCCGTTGGCAAGCATACATAAAAGACCCACATCAAAGAACAAAGCGGACCTCTCCTTGCACTTCATCAGCTGGGATCTTCAACCCCACTATACCTTCAGTCCTCTCAGAAACCTGCACTGAGAGGAATAAAGGTGTAGAATTAGGTGTGTCACAGCCAAGTACTTGCGGGCAATTTGCTATCGGTACACCAACGTCCGATTGTAGCAGGCAAATTTCCCTGCCCCAGCTGCTGCACCGCCGAAAGAAGTTTGCTCCCAGCCATCCACATGCTCAGCGGTTGAATGCTAGCTTGGCTAAATTGCTAGCACTTCAACTGCTGCCTTTTCAGTTGGTAGACTCTGCCCCTTCCATGAGTTTGTGAAATGTGCGCTTCCTCAGTGGCAGGTTCCCAAACGCCACTTTTTTCATGGAAGGGCGATTCCGGCTCTACCAGCATGTGGAAGGCAATGTCTTGGCCTCGCTGGACAGGGTGGTCAGCGGTAAGGTGCATATTACCACTGACTCATGATTCAGCAGCCATGGACAGGGACGTTACCTATCTTTCATTGGGTGACTTTGCTGGCAGCTGGGAAGGATGCAGGACAGGGTGCAGTAGTGTTGGAAGTTGTTCCGCCACCACTCCTCCAAAATGCTACTAGTGGTGATTCTGACACACATCTCTCCTCCATCCCCTCCTCTTCTTCTTCCTTCATGGCCTCTTCCTGTGCTGATTTGTCCTCGGAACCAGTCGTGCTTGGTAGGCATTCAAGGGGCTACGCAAGTATGCAGGCAAAAAGATGCCATGCGGTGCTTGAGCTGGTGTGCTTGGGGGACAGGAGCCACACTGGGGCAGAGATTCTGTCAGCTCTGCAGGGGCCCTGACCAATGAACCCCAGGCCTGGGCCCACAGGTTATGGGAACAGAAGGACCCAGCTACTAGTTCAGCGAAAACGTTCTTTACGGCTATGTCCCAACTTTATGAAGACCCCCCAGCGTACAGCCACCACTGAGGCTGCTCTGCATTCTCTTCAGCAGAAATGGCACCCGGTGGAAGACTATACTGTGGACTTCAGCCGGTGGTCTGCAGATACAGATTGGAATGAGGCTGCGTTGAAATACTAGTTTCGCCTGGGGTTTTCTGAATCCCTCAAGGACCAGTTGGTCAGGATCGGCATCCCTACTACCCTCGAGGGGCTCATTCAATTATCCATCCAGTAGGATAGACGCCTTCGGGAGTGCCAGGCTGAACGTTCTCAGACTCCCAAAATACTGGTACCGGAGATTGGCACTATGCCTGTTGGTTTGGTGCGATCCGCACTGACTCCTGAGGAAAAACAGCGTTGGCGTCAAGCCAATCTCTGTCTCTATTGTGGCCAAAAAGAACACTTCCTGAGCAACTGCCCCATAAGGCCCAGAAAGTTACCCAAGAACTCTCCAGCATACTTCCAGATGTCTGGAACTTCCTCTTCCCACCTTACCCTTTCCATCACGCTACAGTTGGCCAACAAGGGGGTTCAGCTTCAGGCCATAGTCAACTCTGGGGCATGCAGCTGTTTCTTGGACTTGAACTTAGCAGTAAAGCTTGGCCTGCCTCTGCTCCCCAAGAAACGTAGATTGGAAGTTCTCCTGGCTGATGGCACCCTGCCTAGTTCCGGTCCTGTGACACAAGAGACTGTTCCCTGTTTTTGTTACTACTCCTGATCATCATCAGGAATTTATACGTTTCGACATCCTGAGCTCACCTATGTTCCCTGTCATCTTGGGTACCCCGTGGCTCCAAGCCCACACCCCCCAGATCAACTGGATCAAGAAAAAAATTTCATTTACTTCACCTTATTGCCTACAGTACTGTCTTGCCCCTGAAACCAGCAATGCAGCCAGTTGCCTGTCAGTTCAACCTGTACCTGTCATTAACCAGGATATTCCACCGGCCTACCAGGAGTTTTCAGACGTCTTTGACAAGAAAAAGGCTGATGTTCTGCCACCACACTGGTCATACGATTGTCCAATCGAATTACTCCCAGGAGCCGAAATCCCATTGGGTTGCATATTTCCCCTCTCGGAATTGGAACTAGGAACATTACGAGAATACATTGATGAAAACCTGGAGAAAGGCTTCATCCATCCCTCCTCTTCTCCTGCTGGAGCCGGAATCTTTTTTGTCGAAAAAAGGGACAACTCTCTAAGACCATGTGTGGATTACAGGGAGCTCAATAAAATCACTATAAAAAACGTTACCCTCTCCCTCTAGTCCAGGAACTCTTCCAGAGACTCCGTATTGCCCAAATATTTACTAAGCTTGACCTTCGGGGAGCCTACAATCTCGTTCGCATCTGAGAGGGTGACGAATGGAAAACAGCATTTAGAACTCGCTTTGGACATTTTGAGTACTTAGTGATGCCATTTGGATTGTGCAACGCCCCGGCCACATTCCAACATTTCGTAAATGATATCTTTTGAGAATTTCTAGATTACCTCGTCATCATCTACCTGGATGATATCCTGATATTTTCAACTACCCTGGAGCTGCATCGTACAAATGTAAAGACAGTTCTGCACACACTACAGAAGAACTTTATGCAAAAGCAGAAAAGTGTGATTTCGAAAAGGAGTCAATACAATTCCTGGAGCTAATTATCTCCACTGGTGGTGTTGCTATAGACCCGCAAAAGGTACAGGCAATCTTGGACTGGCCAATTCCATCAGATAAAAAGGGGGTACAAAGATTTGTGGGGTTCGCAAACTTTTATAGGAGGTTTATAAAGAACTTTTCCTCCATCATCTCACCAATCACCCAAGTCACCCGTTTACATACTCGGTTCTTGTGGTCCCTGGAAGCCCAATCAGCTTTTGATAAGCTCAAATCTCTCTTTACCTCCGCATCCATCCTGCAACATCCTGATCCGGTCCTGTCTTACCTCTTATGCCCCGTACACATGGTCGGATTTTCCGACAGAAAATGTGTGATAGGACCTTGATGTCGGAAATTCCGACCGTGTGTAGGCTTCATCACACATTTTCCATCGGATTTTCCGACACACAAAGTTTGAGAGCAGGCTATAAAATTTTCCGACAACAAAATCCGTTGTCGGAATTTCCGATCGTGTGTACACAAATCCGACGCACAAAGTGCCACACATGCTCAGAATAAATAAAGAGATGAAAGCTATTGGCTACTGCCCCGTTTATAGTCCCGACATACGTGTTTTACGTCACCGCGTTCAGAACGATCGGATTTTCTGACAACTTTGTGTGACCGCATGTATGCAAGACAAGTTTGAGCCAACATCTGTCGGAAAAAATCCTAGGATTTTGTTGTTGGAATGTCCGACCAATGTCCGTCCGTGTGTATGGGGCATTAGAGGTTGACGCCTCTGAAGTTGCCACAGGGGCAGTCTTATCCCAACGTCAGGGTCCTAAGTCATTACTCCATCCTGTGGCCTTCTCCTCGCGGAAGATGAGTCCATCTGAAATCAATTATGATGTGGGTGATCGAGAGCTCTTGGCTATTAAAACTGCCCTGGAGGAATGGTGGTACCTCCTTGAAGGTGCTCAGCATCCCATCATGATATTCACGGATCACAGAAACCTGGAGTATCTTCACCCGGCTAAACGCTTAAGACCCCGACAAGCTTGATGGGCCTTGTTTTTTGCCAGATTCAATTTTCATATCTCCTTCCGCCCTGGGTCCAAGAACGGGAAGGCCGATGCCTTGTCCCGGATGT
The DNA here is from genome assembly GCA_037952925.1 of Lithobates clamitans. Classification (NCBI taxonomy): domain Eukaryota; kingdom Metazoa; phylum Chordata; class Amphibia; order Anura; family Ranidae; genus Lithobates; species Lithobates clamitans. The sequence continues at coordinate 22,494 of JBBGZY010002752.1, read as the reverse complement.
TTCCTGACACTCCCGAAGAAATCACTCCCAGCACTATATTGTCTCCACAGAATTTCCTCATGATTCAAATTGACCTGAGTTCCTCACTGAAACAAGCTTCTTCACAATGCTCTGAACCATATTCACTGTCCTTAAGAAACCAGGAAGGGTTTCTTTGGTATCAAAACAACATTTTTGTTCCACAGCAAGCTAGGTCCTAAAGACCTTACATGACCACCAACTTGCTGGTCACTTTGGGGGAAGGAAAGACTTTGGAGCTTGTTCAGCGATCTTTTTGGTGGCCCACTCTTAAGCCTGATTGCAGGGAATATGTCAGTTCCTGCACTATTTGTCAACGTAACAAGGGGTCTAACATCAAATCTTGGGGTTTACTACGCCCATTGCCTGTGCCGGAGCAACCATGGAAAGAAATATCTATGGATTTCACAGTAGAGTTACTACCCTCGGAGGAATTTACAACCATCTTGGTAGTCGTTGACCGCCTGTCCAAAATGGCGCATTTCTTGCCAATGATAGGTACACCATCTGCTGCTGACACAGCGAAGATCTTCATAAAGGAGATAGACAGACTTCACGGCCTACCAAGCAACATTGTGTCTGACAGAGGGGTGCAATTCACCTCTAAGTTCTGGAAGGAGCTTTGCAGAATGCTTTCCATTAAAGTGTGCCTATCTTCAGCTTACCATCCTCAAAGCAACGGTCAAACCGAGAGAACTAATCAAACTTTAGAACAGTACTTACGTTGCTTCTGCTCCTTCTTCCAGGACAATTGGTCCCTGCTACTCCCGTGTGCGGAGTTTGCATACAACAACTCAATCCATGCTTCCACCAATCAGTCACCTTTCTGGACCAACTACAGTTTCCATCCCCCATTCTTGCCTAATGTTATACCAGAGACTTCAGTCCCCGCAGTCCAGGACAGGATAAATGCCATTCAGGCTAATTACCTAACTCTCCAGGCAACTATGCAGAAAGCCCAAAAGAATTATAAAAAATATTATGACAAGGGGAGGAGAGACCCTGCCTTTAAAGTTGGAGATAGAGTGTGGCTTTCCTCAACAAATCCCAAGCTTCCTTGCCCCTCCCGGAAGTTAGGACCGAGGTTTATCGGTCCATTCACAATTAAGAAAGAAGTTAACCCAGTGGCATTTGAATTGTCTTTACCAAGTTTTTATAAGATCCACCCAGTATTCCATGTTTCTTTATTAAAATCTGTTGTTTCCAGTCCCTTTCCAGGGAGAGAAGAAGCTCCACCGCCTCCAATCTCGGTGGACAACGAAACAGAATATGAAGTAGAAGCCATTCTGGACTGCCGTCGGAGAGGTAGGACTATTCAATCTCTTGTTAAATGGAAAAGTTACTCTGTAGAAGATAATTCTTGGGAACCAGCAGATAACATTCATACTCTTAGACTGTTGCAGAGGTTTCAAGCCCGATACCCCGAAAAATGGGCCCGATTGGGCATCCGGAGGCTGCCCCTTGGGGGGCACTGTCAGGGTAATAGCCGTAGGATGGGTAATTCTGCCAGTATTCATCATGGTGGTGCCAGGCAAATCTCTGTGCACATGCGCGCATGTAGGCGCACAATAACAGGCGCACACAGGTGCGCAACAGCGAGAGCTAATGCACGCGCGTGCATCGTGGTAATCATTGGTGCCCTTTTGCCTATTTAAGCCTGCTTCTGGTGCACACTGGTTGCTGGATTATCATCAGCCTCCTGTGTTCCTTGTGCCTGTCGTTATGCCTGCTTCCTGTTACTACTCGGCTTGCCTGACTACTCCTGTGTTCCGCCTGCATTGACCCCGGCTTGGACCTGACTATTCTTCTGCTCCGCATCTGTACCTTGATCGTCCTCCTGTGTTTGACCCCTGGCTCGGCTACCTTCTCCGTTCCTGATTATCCTGCTGTACCTTACCTCAGACTGATTCCTGTGCTGTATGACCATTGGCCTGGCTCTGAGTCCGCTCCTGGTTGCTCCACGGCTCCATACCTGGAATCTCTCCTTGCACGGTTGCCCTTCAACCTTACCAGCGCACCCCAGCAGTTCCCTGCTATCAGCTACTCAGCAACAGCACTCTGGCAACCCGTGCACCTTTGGGCACCGTACTCCCTGTCTCATTCGAAGGGTTATGCTACACTTAGCCACAAGGGATGCCTCCTCTGCAATCCGGCCTCACATCCAGGACTCTGACAAAAAGTCTCACATATGTGGTATAAAAAAAACAAGAAAAATAGCCCTGGGACTTTAGATGAGGTGAGAGAGGTTTAGCCAATGTCCACAATGAACACTGAGACAAAATCAATTTATTCATTTCAAATTGTTATGTAACTGAGCGGTAACAACAATGATTGTGAGTTACCAGGCATAATAGCCAATGTACACAACACAGATGAACGTAAATATACAAAGATTTATTACACATGTTATACATCAATGAGCAACAATAAAACTTGAGAATTGCTGGGTCAGTAAGTACACATACAAAATAAGATAAAATGTACATACATGTGGACAGGGAAGTATGTAAACATAATGCAGACATCAATAATACCCAGCATGTACCGGCATAAAATAAGCATCAATGAAGCCCTATGCATTTCGCGAGACCCTGCTCGCTCTTCAGGGGCGGATGCATGAATGTGGTATCTGCAATGTAAGTAATAAGATCAATAAATGTATGTGGTTGGTAAATGGGGGCACATGGAATGATTAGCAAGAGAGGCCTGATGCAGAGACCTCATACTTACCGGAGTCTGAGATGAATCGCCAAACGCTGGATATCAAGATGGCAGCAGTGTAATGCATCCAGCTCGGGAGCTGAGGAGGCGGAACAAAACAAAGGCCACAATAGGGGAACATCCGGAGGATCAGCACGGACTGGATAGGGGTATTTCTCACTGCGGTCTCCACTTAGCCCCTTAAAATTGTGTCTGGAAAATGTCTGCAAGGATGCATATATATCAAAAGGCATCATAACTGCAAAATGAACTTAGTGTATAAGGTTCTAAGCTTTAATTTATATATACATAAAGATGTAAGTGAGTGAGTTAAGCTTATAAGGGTATCTTAGTATGAACAAACTAGCTGAGATATGGAATATAGTAAATGCATGAATGCATGGTTATAAAACTGGAATGGGCAGAGAGACTACGGGGCAATGTAGAATGATATAGTATTACATGTGTATAAAAACAATGTAACAAACCCAATAGGTGTCAGGAAAGTAAAAAAGTTGTACCTCAATAGGAGTGAAAAACATCCAATGGTTGTCAGTTGGTTCTTAGAGATGTGACCGCTCTATCCAGTCGCCAAGTATTGAAATCAGAATCCCAACCGTGCTGAACGTCCAGATATACCCACAAGACCCCCGAAGGCTACACCCCCAGCGTCATGTACGGGCGGTGACGCATGGGCGTCCAAAGACATCCACCATCAAAGGGGGGTGCACAGATGCAACAACCACCCAACCGTCCGGGATGACCCACACAGCCCACACCTGAGTTACCTCATGGAGACGTCAGTGTATGGGCGTGGAAAACATGGCGCCGATGTGCAGGTGGCCACCCCCGTCAACAGACAGGAGAGGACAGCAAGAGATCAAGAACAGAGCTCCCCTATGCACATCGCAGCCCCCGAGCTGGATGAAAACCACCACCACAAAAGACCACCAGCGAAAGGGGAACAGCCCAGCCCAGCAAGGCCCCCTGGGAGCAGTATGCAAATATAACTGGCCAAAGAGTGATAATACACTGGATGTAATATGGACAAAGGCTAATGGTAACAACAGACCAGTGTGTGGGCTGAATGGGTGTCTTCCACCCGGGTTTAATCAAAAAAGGAAGATAAGGTCTGGTGTGACCCCTCTGACACCTCCATCCCTAATAGTGCACAAAAAAACAAGAAAAATAGCCCTGGGACTTTAGATGAGGTGAGAGAGGTTTAGCCAATGTCCACAGTGAACACTGAGACAAAATCAATTTATTCATTTCAAATTGTTATGTAACTGAGCGGTAACAACAATGATTGTGAGTTACCAGGCATAATAGCCAATGTACACAACACAGATGAACGTAAATATACAAAGATTTATTACACATGTTATACATCAATGAGCAACAATAAAACTTGAGAATTGCTGGGTCAGTAAGTACACATACAAAATAAGATAAAATGTACATACATGTGGACAGGGAAGTATGTAAACATAATGCAGACATCAATAATACCCAGCATGTACCGGCATAAAATAAGCATCAATGAAGCCCTATGCATTTCGCGAGACCCTGCTCGCTCTTCAGGGGCGGATGCATGAATGTGGTATCTGCAATGTAAGTAATAAGATCAATAAATGTATGTGGTTGGTAAATGGGGGCACATGGAATGATTAGCAAGAGAGGCCTGATGCAGAGACCTCATACTTACCGGAGTCTGAGATGAATCGCCAAACGCTGGATATCAAGATGGCAGCAGTGTAATGCATCCAGCTCGGGAGCTGAGGAGGCGGAACAAAACAAAGGCCACAATAGGGGAACATCCGGAGGATCAGCACGGACTGGATAGGGGTATTTCTCACTGCGGTCTCCACTTAGCCCCTTAAAATTGTGTCTGGAAAATGTCTGCAAGGATGCATATATATCAAAAGGCATCATAACTGCAAAATGAACTTAGTGTATAAGGTTCTAAGCTTTAATTTATATATACATAAAGATGTAAGTGAGTGAGTTAAGCTTATAAGGGTATCTTAGTATGAACAAACTAGCTGAGATATGGAATATAGTAAATGCATGAATGCATGGTTATAAAACTTTCCTGACACCTATTGGGTTTGTTACATTGTTTTTATACACATGTAATACTATATCATTCTACATTGCCCCGTAGTCTCTCTGCCCATTCCAGTTTTATAACCATGCATTCATGCATTTACTATATTCCATATCTCAGCTAGTTTGTTCATACTAAGATACCCTTATAAGCTTAACTCACTCACTTACATCTTTATGTATATATAAATTAAAGCTTAGAACCTTATACACTAAGTTCATTTTGCAGTTATGATGCCTTTTGATATATATGCATCCTTGCAGACATTTTCCAGACACAATTTTAAGGGGCTAAGTGGAGACCGCAGTGAGAAATACCCCTATCCAGTCCGTGCTGATCCTCCGGATGTTCCCCTATTGTGGCCTTTGTTTTGTTCCGCCTCCTCAGCTCCCGAGCTGGATGCATTACACTGCTGCCATCTTGATATCCAGCGTTTGGCGATTCATCTCAGACTCCGGTAAGTATGAGGTCTCTGCATCAGGCCTCTCTTGCTAATCATTCCATGTGCCCCCATTTACCAACCACATACATTTATTGATCTTATTACTTACATTGCAGATACCACATTCATGCATCCGCCCCTGAAGAGCGAGCAGGGTCTCGCGAAATGCATAGGGCTTCATTGATGCTTATTTTATGCCGGTACATGCTGGGTATTATTGATGTCTGCATTATGTTTACATACTTCCCTGTCCACATGTATGTACATTTTATCTTATTTTGTATGTGTACTTACTGACCCAGCAATTCTCAAGTTTTATTGTTGCTCATTGATGTATAACATGTGTAATAAATCTTTGTATATTTACGTTCATCTGTGTTGTGTACATTGGCTATTATGCCTGGTAACTCACAATCATTGTTGTTACCGCTCAGTTACATAACAATTTGAAATGAATAAATTGATTTTGTCTCAGTGTTCATTGTGGACATTGGCTAAACCTCTCTCACCTCATCTAAAGTCCCAGGGCTATTTTTCTTGTTTTTTTGTGCACTATTAGGGATGGAGGTGTCAGAGGGGTCACACCAGACCTTATCTTCCTTTTTTCACATATGTGGTATCGCCATACTCAGGAGGAGTAGCAGAATGTATTTTGGGGTGTCATTTTTGCTATGTACATGTTATGTGTTGGAAATATCTTAAAAATTGACCCGAAGGGCCTGGTATGGAATTTGGGGGACCCCCACGCATTTTTTTTAAAATTTTCTTTCGGGGTTCCTCTGGGGGGAAATTCCATGCGGTTTTTATCAATGAACTTTTATGTGTGTTGCCGGACCGACAATTCATTAATAGCCGCGACTAGCGCTAGCACTTTTAAATGACTTCTTTTTCCTTTAGAAATGTCATTTTGCTGTCAGACTGTTCTAAACATGGGAAACATGCGCTACTTTACAGGAATACTATAGACACCCCCCAGGTACGAAATTTAAAGGAATATTACACTTTTATTGTTTCACTTTAAGCATTATTAAAATCACTGCTCCCGAAAAAAACTGACTTTTTTAAAACTTTTTTTTTCATTGATACATGTCCCCAGGGGCAGGACCCAGGTCCCCAAACAATTTTTACGACAATAACTTGCATATAAGCCTTTAAAATTAGCACTTTTGATTTCTCCTATAGACTATTAAAGGGTGTTCCGTGGCTTTCAAATTTGCGTGAACACCAAATTGTTCACTATTCGTCGAATGGGTGAACAGCCAATGATCGAGTCGAACTCATGGGGTAAATCACCGCAAAATCAGCAGTGATCTATTGCCGGAAGTAGCAGCAAATACCTGTATTCGACAGGTGTCTGCTCACCCCTGAAAGGTGCCAAATGTGACACTGGAGGGGGGTGGAACCGGAAAAGCAGAAGTTCCATTTTTTGGGTGGAACTCCGCTTTTCCTCCAAAGTAAAAATGCATATAAAAGCAAAGGAGAAGGCCTTCAAAAAATACAAGGCTGAGGGATGATCATCAGCATTCCAACTTTACAAAGAATGCAATAAGAAATGTAAGGGTACAATCAGGGCGGCTATGATTGAACACGAAAGGCACATAGCATAGGAGAGTAAAACCAAAAAAAAGTACATAAATAGTAAGAAAGGGTTTAAAACATATTGGCCCCATAAAGAATGAGGAGGGCATCTGGTTACAAAGGATGGAGAGATGGCGTAGGTATTGAATTTATTATTCTCCTCAGTCTTCATGAGGGAATCGGGGGGGGTTCAGTAACCAAAACTGCAGTGCTTATCCTCATGACACATCACAAGAAGCACCCTCATGGCTAACAAGAGGACAGAATTAGAAATAGACTTGAAAAACGTAACATTAATAAGTCACCGGGACCAGATGGCTTGCACCCAAGGGTACTTAGGAAACTCAGTCAAATGATTGCCAGACCATTGTTCTTAATTTTTTAGGACCGGTCTACTGACTGGAATGGTACCAGTGGATTGGAGAAAAGCCACCAATATTTAAAAAAGGGCCGAGATAAATCCCTGGGAATTACAGACCAGTTAGCCTAATGCAGCGTACACACGAGCGGACTTTTCGACCAGAAAAGTCCGTCGGACTGAGTCCGGCGGACAATCCGATCATGTGTGGGCCTCATCGGACCTTCAGCGGAATTTTCCAGTCGAAAATCTGAAGGACTTTAGATTTGGAACATGCTTCAAATCTTTATGTCGTAACTCCGCCGGATCCAGAAATCCGATCGTTTGTATGCTAGTCCGACGGACAAAAACTGAAGCTAGGGCAACTATTGGCTACTGGCTATCAACTTCCTTATTTTAGTTCGGTGTACGTCATCAAGTATGAATCCATCGGACTTTGGTGTGATTGTATGCATAGTTACCAACTGTCTCTGCCGGCCGCCATTTTTAAGAAGACCAGGAAGACGGCTGGGGGGCTAGACAGAGCTCCTGCGTCACCGCCCACCCTCCGCTCTGCCTTGCCCCGCCTACCCCCCCGCCCCGCTGCCAGTCTGTTATGGAAAGGGGCGGGGGTTCTAGCCATGCGGCTGGTGGAGGGAGACAGTATCCTCCTACTAGGACACCTGAGGTGGGGGGGTTGCACTGCTGGGGGAATCTGATGTAAGTGGGGGTTCCACTGGGGACACCTGATGTGAGGGGGGCTCCACTGGGGACACCTGATGTGAGGGGGGCTCCACTGGGGACTCCTGATGTGAGGGGGGCTCCGCTGGGGACTCCTGATGTGAAGGGGGCTCCACTGGGGACACCTGATGTGAGGGGGGCTCTGCTGGGGACTCCTGATGTGAGGGGGGCTCCGCTGGGGACTCCTGATGTGAGGGGCTGCGCTGGGGACTCCTGATGGGAGGGGGCTCCGCTGGGGACTCCTGATGTGAGGGGGGCTCTTCTGGGGACTCCTGATGTGAGGAGGGGCTCTGCTGGGGACTCCTGATGTAAGGGGGGCTCCAATGGGGACTCCTGGTGTGAGGGGGGCTCCGCTGGGGACTCCTGATGTGAGGGGGCTCCAATGGGGACTCCTGGTGTGAGGGGGGCTCTGCTGGGGACTCCTGGTGTGAGGGGGGCACCGCTGGGGACTCCTGGTGTGAGGAGGGGCTCCACTGGGGACTCCTGGTGTGAAGGGGGCCCCGCTAGGGACTCCTGATGTGAGTGGGGGGCTTCGCTGGGGACTCCTGGTGTGAGGGGGGGCTCCACTGGGAACTCCTGGTGTGAGGGGGGGCTCCGCTGGGGACATCTGATGTAAGGGGGGCTCTGCTGGGGGCACCTGATGCAAGGACGGACTCTGCTGGGACATCTGATGCGAGGACGGACAGCTGGTGGCAGGCGATGTGGCAGGTGACACGCTCAGGGATCCCACTGATTCAGCATTATGGTGAGTTGAATAATTTCATTTTATATTACAATGTAATAATAAAAATAATGCACTTCAATCATCCTGACACCATAACAACCATGGTGCCGGGATTATTGAAGCGCTAACACCAGGTGTTTGGAGTATCTTTATCTGCTGATTGTTAAACTTTCTAGAATACACATATTTCCATTGTTGTGTAGGATCTGGGGCTGCTGTCCCCCCATCCCTCTCCCCCCCTTTCCCTCCCCATCCCTCATTCATCTCAGACTCTAATCACACCCCCTTTGAGCCACAACCATTTAAGACACGCCCACTATTTAACGTAAACCATGCCCATTTTTCGGCGCGACACGCTTCGCGCGCCGCATTTGTGCTTTTCCACTTTGTCACACCCACGAATGCATTCCCGCCCCCTAATTAAAACAAGATTCCGCCTACAGCCAAAAAAGTGTCCATAAAAATTTTCTTTCAATGTTGGCAACTATGTGTGTGTAGGCAAGTCCGTTCGTTAGAAAGTCCATCGGAAGTCCGCCAAAAGTCAGTTGAAAGTCTGTCGGACAGGCCGTCTGACTTTTGTTGCCGAAAAGTCCGCCCGTGTGTACACGGCATAACATCAATAGTATGTAAACTCTTGGAGGGGATGATAAGGGACTATATACAAGATTTTAGTAATAAGAATGATATCATTAGCAGTAATCAGCATGGATTCATGAAGAATCGTTCTTGCCAAACCAATCTACTAACCTTCTATGAGGAGGTGAGTTGCCATCTAGATAAAGGAAGGCCCGTAGACGTGGTGTATCTGGATTTTGCAAAAGCATTTGACACAGTTCCCCATAAACGTTTACTGTACAAAATAAGGTGCGTTGGCATGGACCATAGGGTGAGTACATGGATTGAAAACTGGCTACAAGGGCGAGTTCAGAGGGTGGTGATAAATGGGGAGTACTCGGAATGGTTAGGGGTGGGTAGTGGGGTTCCCCAGGGTTCTGTGCTGGGACTAATCCTATTTAATTTGTTTATAAACGACCTGGAGGATGGGATAAACAGTATCAATCTCTGTATTTGCAGACGATACTAAGCTAAGCAGGGCAATAACTTCTCTGCGGGATGTGGAAACCTTGCAAGAAGATCTGAACAATTTAACGTGGTGGGCAACTACATGGCAAATGAGGTTCAATGTAGAAAAATGTAGGATGGAAAAGGACCTGCGATTGTGGATCTCAGGATCCGATCCGGTGGTTCCACCAGGTTATCAAAGAGTTGGTCGTGGACCATGCGGTCCCCTGGACATCTCTATGGTCCTGGGAGGCCCTAAGCGACGGTGTTACGTCACTTCTGGTTAGGGCAGATGTAAAGACCCCCATTTTTTCCCCCTGGAAAACAGGAGATCTTTTTTTTATTTATTTAATGCTTTCCAGGGTTGAGAAGAGATTTGGGGTCTTATTGACCCCATAAAGAGGACCTTATTACTATCACATGGGATGTTTACATTTATTTGGAATATGAATAAAAGTGATAAGAAAAAATAAAAGTGTAAAAATGAAAAAAAAATATAATAAAAAAAACAACTGAACCCCAGCAGTAAAATAGATCCTTTACAGCCAGCAATAGACTCCACCCTACCAACCAAAACCCCTCCAGGAACAATAGATTTCAAAAGTGATAAAAGATACCCTCCAAAAACAATAGATCCCCCAGCAGTAATAGATGATCTCCAGCAACAACAGATCCCTTACACAAAATTATACCCCCCAACACATTTCTGCTCAGTACAAAATATTACCCCTGCAACAATGAACCTCCAGCAACAATAGACCTCCCCCTCGACAATTGCCCCCCCCCCGCATTAATAGACCTCTCCTTCAACAATTTATCCCCCCGACAGTAAAATAGATCCTCTGCAATTGAAAGCAACCAAAACCCCGCCAGCAACATTATACCCCGCCCCCACAGCAACAATGGACTTCTCAGTACAAAATACAACCCCCAGCAACAATAGATCCCCCCTGTAGCAACAGATTTCCCAGCAGCCAGAAACAATAGGCTTCTCCCTCACCACCCCCCAGTAACGGTAGGCCTCTTTCTCAACAATTGACCCCCAGCAGTAAAAACAGATCCTCTGAAGCCAGCAACAACAGATCCTCCCCCTGCAACCAAAACCCCACCAGCAACAATAGATCTCACAAGGCATATTAGATACCCTCCAGCAAAATTATACCCCCTCAGCCACAATGGACTGCCCAGTACAAAATACCACCCCTGCAACAATAGACCCCAAACAACAGATTTCCCAGCAGCCAGCAACAATAGACCTCTCCCTCAACAACTGCCCCCAGCAGTAAAATAGATCCTCTGCAGCTAGCAACAATAGACCCCACCCCAGCAACCAAAACCCCACCAGCAACAATAGATTTCACAAGTGATAACAGATACCCTCCAGCAACAATAGATCCCTTACACATTGTACCCCCCAGCAACAATGGTGTGCCCACTACAAAATACCACCCGAGCAACAATAAACCAAATCAACAGATTTCACAGCAACAATAGACCCCCAACAACAGATTTCACAGCAACAATAGACCCTCCAATGGCCAGTAACAAGAGACCTCTGCCTCAACAATTGACCCCCAGCAGTAAAAATAGATCCTCTGCAGCCAACACATCCCCACCAGCAACAACAGATCCCCCAAAAAACCCCACCAGCAACAATAGATCTCACACCGGCAACAACAGATCCCCAGCAACAAAAACCCCACCAGCAACAATAGATCCCCAACAACAAAAAACCCCACCAGCAACAATAGCTCTCACAAGTTATGATACCCTCCAGCTACAATAGACGCCCACTCTCCAGCAACAATAGATCCCTTACCCATTATACACCCCCCAGCAACAATGGACTGCCCAGTACAAAATATCACCCCTGCAACAATTGATCCCCCCAGCAGTAAAATAGATCCTCTGCAATACAAAGCAACCAAAACCCCACCAGCATCAATAGACCCCACACCAGTAATAATAGATCTCACCAGTAATAGATACCCTCCAGCAACAATATTTTCTGCAGACAAAACCTCAGACTTTTGTCCAAAGAGCGTTGGCCAGGAACTTGTCTTGGATACAAATGGCAAGGAATTGTCGGCCAACAAACACAAACGTAGTGATGTACTACGTGGTTTTTCAACCCTTTAGTGCCACCCTTTGGGCTCCTTCTGCTAATTTCGTGTTAGTAGAAGTTTGGTTGCGGAATCGGAGGAGATAACATGTTATTTATTATTGGCCTTGGAGTTATTGCTTTGACCCAAGTCCAGTCCAGGAACAGGAGGAGGAGGATTTCTTGGACCAAAAATTGGTTGCTTTATTAATGGTGACCAATGATGTCATATGCCTTTGCTGCGGGAGCTCCAGGAGAATAATCTGGATGATTTTTGGAATTATCTCCGGATGATGGACACCTGCTTTCACCAACTCTTGGCATTGGTGACCCCCTTATATTAAGAAGCAGGACACATGCAGGCTGGTTCAGTTCATAACCATTTGGGATGTCCTCAAGCAATTCCCTTGTGGGGAGGGAGACACCATCACCAAAGAAGGACCTACTCTTGTGGTCTGTAATACACTGAGGCCAAAGGCAGTATAAGTAAAAAAAAGAGAGCACTCACATAGCCACATCTGTAGGTTTAAGGGGAACAGAAAAAGAGGGATACTTGCTAAGTAGCCCTAGGTCGGACTTTAAAGGCATAGAAAACAATAAAGAGGTATAGAAAAATATAACAATGTTTATTGAAAAAAATACATGGTATAGATAGAGCATTCAAAGATTAAAATTCATATATAATGATACAGAGTATACAGTGAGCCCTTGTGCGTCAACGCGTTTCACTGTTAGGCTTCTTCAAGGAAGTGGCTGGGGCAGAAACCGCAGCCCAACACTTCCTGAGAAGAACACAGAGCACACTGCCCCCCAGTGGCCACCGGGAGAAAGACAGCCAGATCTCTTTTTTGTATTTCTTTTTTAACCGCTTTCCACCCAAGCCAGTTCTGACATTTCTCTCCTACATTTAAAAAATCATCATTTTTTTTGCTAGAAAATTACTTAGAACCCCCTAAACATTATGTACATTTTTTTTTAGCAGAGACCCTAGGGAAAAACATGGCGGTTGTTGCAACTTTTTAACTCACGCGGTATTTTCGCAGAAATTTTTCAAACACTGGAAAAAAAACTTTTGTGAATTAAAAAAAAAAGAAAACACTAAAGTTAGTCATTTTTTTGGTATATTGTGAAAGATGATGTTACGCCGAGTAAATAGATGCCCAACATGGTCACACTTTCAAAATTGCGCACGCCTGTGAAATTGCGCCAAACTTCGGTACTTAAAAATCTCCATAGGCGGCATTTTAAAATTGTTTACAGGTCACCAGTTTAGAGTAACAGAGGAGGTCTAGGGCTAGAATTGTTGCTCTCACTCTGACGTTCGTGGCGATACCTCACATGTGTGGATTGAACGCTGTTTACATATGCCGGCTCGATGTACATGTGCGTTCGCTTCTGTGTGCGAGGGACGGGGGCTTTAACCATCTCAATACCGGGCACTTTCACCCCCTTCCTGCCCAGGCCATTTTTCAGCTTTCAGCGCTGTCGCACTTTGAATGACAATTGCGCGGTCATGCAACACTGTACCCAAATGAAATTTTTATCATTTTTTCCCCAAAAATAGAGCTTTCTTTTGATGGTATTTGATCACCTCTGCGGTTTTTATTTTTCGCGCTATAAACAAAAGAAGAGTGACAAGTTTGAAAAAAACACAATATGTTTTACTTTTTGCTATAATAAATATTCAATTTTTTTTTTTTAAAAAACAAATTTTTTCCTCAGTTTAGGCCGATCTGTATTCTTCTACAAATTTTTGGTAAAAAACAAATCACAATAAGCGTATATTGATTGGTTTGCACAAAAGTTATAGCGTCTACAAAATTGGGGATAGATTTATAGCATTTTTATTATATATATATTTTTTTACTAATAATGGCGATCTGCGATTTTTATCATGACTGTGATATTGCGGCGGACATATCGGACACTTTTGACACATTTTTGAGACCATTCACATTTATACAGCGATCAGTGCTATAAAAATGCACTGATTACTGTATAAGGCTAGGTTCACACTGCTGCGAATTCTATTGCGAATTTGAGCCGTTGCGATCGCTCAAATTCGCAAGTCATTTAAATTACATAGATTAACATTAGTGCCGTTCACATCGACGCGTTGCGAATATAACCTGCGTGAAAAAAAGGTCCTGTGCGAGTTTACTGCGTTGCGTTGCGAATTTAGTCTCCATAGACATCAATGTAAATCGTTCTTGAATCGCATTGATGGTTCACATATGTGCGAATTCCACCACACTACTCTCCACAAAAACCAGGAAGTACACAGGAAGTTAAGACCCTTTTTTTTTTTACATTATGATTCCATTGGCTAGACTATCAATCGCAGCTATATCCAACTCCTGAAATTCGCGGTAAAATCGCGGTAAAATCGCGGTAAATTCGCGGTAAAATCGCGGTAAATTCGCGGTAAAATCGCGGTAAATTCGCACTGCAGCAGTGTGAACCTAGCCTAAATGTCACTGGCAGGGAAGGGGTTAACACTAGGGGGTGATCGAGGGGTTAATTATGTTGCTAGGGAGTGTTTCTAACTGAAGGGGGAGGGGACTCACAAGGGGATATACTCTATACTGAGAACACACCATCGGTCTCCTCTCCTCTGACAGGACGTGGATCTGTGTGTTTACAGGCAATCGCGGGTGCCCAGCGGACATCACAGTCGCCGGGCACACGCATCGGGTGCCCAGTGACCCGGCGGGCGCGCACGCCCCCTGGTGGGCTGGGAAGGTCGAGGGCATCATATGATGCCCTCCCAGAACGAGAGCCGTGCCGCCTGGCCGTCATATGACAACCGGCGGGCGGCAAGCGGTTACATTTTTTTTTTTTTTAAATTGTTAAATTTTCTTTTCTTTTTTTCTTTTTACACTTTCCCTTTAACCACTTGCCGACTGGGCCATAGCCAAATGACGGGTACAGGGAGGGCGTCACATTAAGTCCTCCCAGAAACACGCTCCCCTGGGGCGTGAGCCCGGGAATGTCCGTGACCTTTGGGATCGGGGTAAAGGGCCGATGACAGTGGTCCTTTACCAAGTGATCACGCCGTCCAATGAAAGAGTGATCCCTTGTAAACAAACCAGAGCATGTCCGGTTTGGCTCCTCCCCTCTCCTCGTGCTGATCGGTACAATGTGTGAGGAGGGGAGGGAGCCGGTGCAGCACCACTGTGGAGTGGATCGTCAGTTCCCACAGCGCTGATCTGTGCTCATCCATGGCTCATCCAACCCTATCCATGGCTCATCCAACCCTATTCATGGCTCATCCAACCCTATCCATGGCTCATCCAACCCTATCCATGGCTCATCCATCCCCATCCCTGGCTCATCTATCCCTATCCATGGCTCATCCATCCCCATCCCTGGCTCATCCATCCCCATCCCTGGCTCATCTATCCCTATCAATGGCTCATCCATCCCCATCCATGGCTCATCCATCCCCATCCATGGCTCATCCAACCCTATCCATGGCTCATCCAACCCTATCCATGGCTCATCTATCCCCATCCCTGGCTCATCTATCCCCATCCATGGCTCATCCATGGCTCATCCATCCCCATCCAGCCTCATCAATCCCCATCCATGGCTCATCCATCCTCATCTATCGCCATTCATCATCATCCATCGTCATCCATCCCCATCCATGACTCATCCATCCTCATCCATCCCCATTCATCCTCATCCATCCTCATCCATCCCCATCCATGGCTCATGCCTCCTCATCCATCTCCATCCATGGCTCATCCATCCACATCCATCCCCATCCATCCTCATCCATCCCCATCCATGGCTCATCCATCCTCATCCCTCCCCATCCATCCTCATCCATGGCTCATCCATCCCCATCCATCCTCATCCATCCCCATCCATCCTCATCCATCCTCATCCCTCCCCATCCCTCCCCATCCATCCCCATCCATGGCTCATCCATCCCCATCCATCCCAATCCATTCTCATCCATCCCCATCTGTGGCTCATCCATCCACATCTGTGGCTCATCCATCCCCATGCATTCTCATCCATGGCTCATCCATGTTCATCCCTGGCTCATCTATCCACATCCATAGCTCATCCATCCTTATCCATCCCCATCCATGCCTCATCCATCCCCATCCATGGCTCATCCATCCCCATCCATGGCTCATCCATCCCCATCCATCCTCATCCATGGCTCATCCATCCCCATCCATGGCTCATCCATCCTTGTCCATCCTCATCCATCCCCATCCATCCTCATCCCTGGCTCATACATCTCCATCCCCATCCATCCCCATCCATCCCCATCCATGGCTCATCCATCTTCATCCCTGGCTCATGCATCCACATCCATAGCTCATCCATCCTTATCTATCCCCATCCATGCCTCATCCATCCCCATCCATGGCTCATCCATCCTCATCCATGGCTCATCCATCCCCATCCATGGCTCATACATCCCCATCCATGGCTCATCCATCCTCGTCCATCCCCATCCATCCTCATCCATGCCTCATCCATGCTTATCCATGGCTCATCCATCCCCATTCATCCTCATCCATGGCTCATCCATCCTCATCCATCCTCATCCATGGCTCATCCATCCTCATCCATCCTCATTCATCCCCATCCATCCTCATTCATCCCCATCCATGGCTCATCCATCCATGGCTCATTTATCCCCATCCATGGCTCATTCATCCCCATCCATGGCTCATCCATCCCTATCCATGGCTCATCAATCCTCATCAATGGCTCATCCATCCATCCTCATTCATGCTCATCTATCCTGATCCATCAACTTCCAACACCGGTGGATTCCTTGTCCAGCTCACCGATCGCTCCAAGACGCTACGCTCGGGGGGAGAAAGCAGCCTGACTGCGTTCCCAATAACACATCGATCCCCGGAGATAGCGCTATAGATAAAGGGCACAGGGTGGGCAAAAGTGAATGTGCTTTATAATTACAACCAATTTTATTTCTTCTTTACAATGCATAAGCTGGTTAACCAGCTTATGCGTCATAAATATTCCCCATGGGTTACAGCTGATCCCCCCCCCGGTTAGATTGCGAGCTCTCCCCTGCTCAGTGTCCCTGAGCTCCAGGTGGTATCTCAGGTTCCTCTACTAATTTGTCTCTCCCTCTTATCCCAGCGGCGGACAATGACCTTGTCAATTATTAACATTTAATTTTAAAGGACAAGGTCCCGCAGATCCATTATTAATGAAGTGCCACCCTATACGGTCTCCGCACCGCCCCCTGCTGCCTGCCGCTCCCCATTACAGCTGGGAGTCAGGAATCCTCCTTGGGAAGTGACTCCCAGCTATGAAGAGGCTGCAGTCAGCTGAGGGCCCCTCCTCCTCCTCCTCCTCCCCATTCACACACCTCAAACATCCTGTTTTCGGCAAGTCAGGAATGGCTTAAAGGGACCGGAGCCTTGGCTACACCGCAGTGCCTGTAAGTACGAGGCATCGGGACCTTAAATGTAGGAAGTGTACCTTTCTGATCCACTCCAGGAGACTGCTCCTTTAAAATACATGAAGGTCCAGCACACATGGGGTTAACCGTCTTGGCTTGTATGGGCCATGTGCATAAGCCATGCTGGGGGGGCGTCACTACGTCTGATGGGGCCCCGTAAGTTGGGTGGCCCCCTGTTTACTCTCTTTTTCAACGTCAGCTGCTGCTGACGCAGCAGTTTTATAAAAAGTACATTCAATGTATCTAAATGCTTCCTGCAGAAGTTACAATGTATCTAAATGCTTCCTGCAGAAGTTACAATGTATCGAGAGGCGGGCCCCAGAGCACTCCCATGGACTGCCACGTTGAGCTGTTGGCATGCCAATTTGTCTTTGCCGGTGGCCCAACTGGATCTTTTTTATACAAAATAGTTCCCCAACCAAAGCTCCCAGTTTGCTTTTAGGGTGTTTCTTTTTTTAGCGGTGTGACCAATCTCTGCAATTCCTTTTGTAGCACTAACTCTCGGTGGAGCTGCTGGTTTAAGCGGGCTTGTGACCTCACTCTCGACACCCCTGTTTCACCGGCACCGGGTCTAGGGTTCCGTTGAGTTTACCTCTGGACGATAAAAGCACCAACACTTGAGTACGTTTTCAATGCTTTATTGAACCAAGTAACGAAGGAAGTAGCAGGAAAGAGGCAGGAGGGAAGCTGCAGGGAAGCTCAAATACCTTTCTTTAGGATTCTTGAGAACATCCTTTAAAGTTGAATATTGTAATCGGATGCAATCCACTTGTGGGACACAATCTCGCCTGGATAGGCCTCTCTCTCTTGCCTAGCAGCCAGTACGTAGCACGAACAAAAGTCTCTGCCACAGACTTGATTGAAATAAACCCGTACAATCCTCTGCCACAGGATGTATTAAATTTTACCGTGAATGTCAGACACAGTACTTGGACCCCTAAGCCAACCCGGCAGTACTATGCTGTAGAATTACTTTAGGATACGTCCTCTAACCGAGTCACCAGGCCCCTTTCCAGACCAGAACTCTGCATGATCCTTCCATGACTGGTCCTCCCCTGGGATCTTCTCGGTTGTCCAGCTTCTTCACTCTGGATAGACAGCTCAGGACCATTCCTCTGCTGCTGTGGTAGGCCCCAGACAGGCTTCTGGGCCCACCCACGCGCCGCAGCGGCGCGGGCCTCCGGAACGGAGGACCACGAGGTAGCACTCTAACGCATACCTGTCGGCCAGGAGGGCCAGCAGGTGGCTGTAAAATGAACCCCAAAACATGGCGTCTGTCCCATAAATACCCTCTCCCAGAATGCAACTCGAAGGACCACCTCCACCGAGTTGTCTCCGGGACAGAGGAGCACCCATGCGCTTTGACACATTGCCCTTCCAACACCAGCCAATGGTAACAGCGACACCCACCAGCTCAGTGTGGAACCACACGCAACGTCAGCCAAGCTGGAACAGAGGCAAATCTAACTCCCCTAACGAGCAATTCGCTAAATTTACCTATTAGATGGTAGATCATAAATCTACCAGCGCTACACTTTCATAGAATGGTTTTTCTTTGCCAAATACAGAAACCACTATGGGGGTCCTTGAGGAAGTTTTTTGGGGGGCTGTCATCCCAGCATGGGACCTGTGACCAGCAAAGTCATTTTGGGTTAATGACTCTCTAAGTGGTGAAGGATGGATGGGTCTGGAGCAAGCAGAGTCTGTCCTGAGGGGTGTGCTGCAGTCTTGGTATACATGGGTGCCCAAATTAGTGACTCTTCAGGAGGGTGCAGAATGTTAATCACTATTGCTTTTGGGTGGTGCCATAGGTGTGTCTGTGGTATACCTAGAACAGTTCCTGGCCACAACTCTCAGCCCCCCCATTGACCTCAGCAATCAATCCTCAACCTCTGAGTGATCCCAACACTCAACCCTCCTAGCACTCAACCCTTCCCATACCGGACCCCAACAATCAATCCAAAACATTAACTGATCCCAACACCCAACCCTCCTTCTAAATGACCCCAACATTCAACCCTTGCCATTACTGACCCCAGAACTTAACTCTTTCACACAACCTGGTCCAACAATCAGTCTTCCAACAACCTGACCCCAGCACTCAACCCTTAACTATCCTCCTTACCCCAAAGCTCAACCCTTCCCTGAGCCCAACACTCAGTCCTTCCCTTATTTGACTCTAATGCCGCGTACACACGAGCGGACTTTACGGCGGACTTTGCCCGGCGGACTTTTCGACGTACTTTCCGACGGACTTTGTGAACGAACGGACTTGCCTACACACAATCCACCAAAGTCCGTCGAATTCGTACGTGATGACGTACG
The DNA here is from genome assembly GCA_037952925.1 of Lithobates clamitans. Classification (NCBI taxonomy): domain Eukaryota; kingdom Metazoa; phylum Chordata; class Amphibia; order Anura; family Ranidae; genus Lithobates; species Lithobates clamitans. The sequence continues at coordinate 2,898 of JBBGZY010002752.1, read as the reverse complement.
ACCGGACTAAAACAAGGAAGTTCATAGCCAGTAGCCAATAGCTGCCCTAGCGTGGCTTTTTGTCCGTCGAACTAGCATACAGACGGCGGACTTTTCGACCGGACTCGATTTCAACGGATACATTTTAAACAAGTTTCAAATCTAATTCCGTCCAACTTTTGAGAAAACAAAGTCCGCTGGAGCCCACACACATCGAATTGTCCGACGAAATCCAGTCCGCCGGGCAAAGTCCGCCATAAAGTCCGCTCGTGTGTACGCGGCATAACACTCAATCCTCACACAACCTAACCTCAACACTTAACCCTTCCCTTACTTGATCCTCACCCTCAATCCTCAACCAATCTAACTCCAAAACTCAAAACCTCACCTATCTGACCCCAGGAATTAACCCTTTAACTATCTGACCCTCAACATCTAGCCCTCCATCTATCTGAACCCAACACTCAGCCCTCACACAACCTGCTCAGACTATTAGTCCTCAACTAACCTGACCTTAGCACTCAGCCCTTACCTAGCCTGACCCCAAAGCTCATCCCTTTCCCTATCTCAGCCCAACACTCATTCCTTCCCTTATTTGATCCTAACACTCAATCCTCACGCAACCTAACCCCAACAATAAATCCTTCCCCTATCTGATCCTATCCCTCAATCCTTCTTCTGTCTGACCGCAGCACTCAATCTCCAACCGCTCTGACTCCCAACACTCAAGACCTAACCTATCTGACCCCAGCACTCAACCCTTTCACTATCTGACCCCAACATGCAGCCCTCACATAACCTGGTCCAACAATCAGTCTCCAACCAACCTGACCCCAGCACTCAACCCTTAACTATCCTCCTGACCCCAAAGCTCAACCCTTCCTTGAGCCAACACTCAGTCCTTCCCTTTTTTGACTCTAACACTCAATCCTCACACAACCTAACCTCAACAATTAACCCTTCCCTTACTTGATCCTCACTCTCAATCCTCAACCAATCTAACTCCAAAACTCATAACCTCACCTATCTGAACCCAATACCCAACCCTAACACAACCTCAATCCAACAATCAGCACTCAACTAACCTGACCTCAGCACTCAGCCCTTACCTACCCTAACCCCAATGCTCAACCCTTTCCCTATTTCACCCAACACCTAATCCTTCCCTTATTTGATCCTAACACTCATTCCTCACACAATCTATCCCCAACACTTAACCCTTCCCTTATCTGATCCTAACCCTCAATCCTTCCTCTGTCTGACCGCAGCACTCATGCCTCAAACAATCTGACTCCAACACTCAACCCTTTCCCTATCTGACCCCAGGACTTGACCCTCACCCAACCTGACCACACCACTCAATCCTTTCCCTATCTGACCCCAACGCTCAACCCTTCCCTATTAGAGCCCAACACTTAATCCTAGCCCTTATTAGTACCTAACACACAAATATCACAACCTAACCTTAACACTCAACCCTTCCCTTCCCCATCTGATCCTAACCCTTACTCCTTCCTCTGTCTGATCCCAGCACTCAACCCTCACCCAACCTGGCCCCAACACTCCACCCTCCTTCTGTCTTACCTGAAAACTCAGTCCTCAACCAACCTGACCCCATCACTCAACCCCTCACCTATCTGACCCCAGCACTTAACCCTTACCCAACCTGACCACAACACTCAACCCTCTCCCTATCTGACCCCAATGCTCAACCCTTCCCTATCTGAGCCCAACACTCAATCCTTCCTTTATCTGATCCTAACCCTTAATCCTTCTTCTGACCCCAACACTCAATCCTCAACCAACCTGACCCCAACACTTAACCCTTCACCTCAATCTAAACCAATAATCAATCCTCAACCCTAACTGACCCCAACACTTAACCCTCCATTAAATTACTCCAACATGCAACCCTTGTCCTAACTGGCACCAGCACTCAACCCTTCCTCTATCTGAATCCAACACCCAACCATCACGCAACCTGATCCAACAAAAAATACCCAACCAACCTGACCCCAACACTCAACCCTTCCCTTATTTGGCCACAACACACAACCTAACCCCAACACTCAACCCTTTCCCTATCTGACCCCAACACTCAACTCTCACTCTGTCTGACCCCAACTCTTAATAAACAACCTGACCCCACTTAATATAACCATGACACTTAACCCTCCACACTGTAACCTTTACTCAGGCAGAATTCAGATATTTGTAATGTTGTCTCTTTTTAAGTATATTAACATGATCACATCACTGCAGTTGCTAGTCCATTATTAAACCAATTGTGTCAAGTTGGTAGGCTATTTAAAATGAAGGAGCAGCTGAACCGCAATGCACATTACATACATAGAGCACTGAAAATATGCGACCATATCCTAACCATAAGCCCTAATACCTAATGCTGGTTAACCCCTGTGATGGAGCACTTACATTATGAGGTTCTAGGAACATTATATCACTCCTGAGCTGAGATCTTACAATGCTGGGGACCTGGTGCCAAAAACAAGTTCTCCGGCATTCAAGGGGTGTTTGATAAGTATTTTGTAACTCTTGCTGTCCTCATACTTGACAAGAGAAAGAGGAAAGAAATAGGTGAAAAGCCCATGAAAATAGCTGAACTGGTTTGACCAGAACGGCCTCAGGGACCCGCCTCATGGACAGTGGGTGAACTTCACCACTGATTCCATAGAAGTCTTTCTGCTCAGAATCTGGAGTGCGTTTTTAGTAAGTGTGTATTACTGAATATTTGAAGCACCTATGACACGTAGGAAAAAGTAATGCTGTGTTGGACAAGCTTGGCTCGCTCCAGGCCTCACCTAAGTGACGTCTACTGACCACAATGAACACATTCAATGAACATGCCGGTCACTGTGCTAAAACTTGGACTCTTTTTTTTGGTTGCACAGCGCCATCAGT
>JBBGZY010002751.1:382500-491992 GCA_037952925.1 Lithobates clamitans | reverse complement strand
CTGCTGATATAGGGGGTCAGCAAAGCCACCAAACGATCAAAAACGGGGTCCCCTTCCGGGAGAAAGTTCCTGAAATCCTCAGGATTATTCTCACGGATCTCACGGAGCAAAGGCATGTGACAGAACTGGTCACGCTGAAGCAACCAATTCTTGGTCCATGAACTCCTCCTCGCCCTGTTCATGGACTGGTCTTGGGCTGAAGAATAAACTACAGCACCAAGCACATACAATGCACGAGCTCTACGACGAGTACGTACAGGTAACATGGCTTCAAAACGGTCGGCTGGTCAGAACGCACTAAACAGAACGCACTGAAGAACAGCAAGGCCTGTGAAGAACGACCTGAAAATCAGGAACGAGCGGCCAATAAAACAAAGATTTCTCAATGCCAACTGACCAAACGCACTGAAAAGCAGATACAAACCTCACAAGCACAGACTGAACAACAGTTAAAACGAACTGAAAAATACGAGTCTCACAAGCGCGAATCGTCTCTCACCAAACTTCTACTAACACGAGATAAACACGAGATTAGCAGAAAGAGCCCAAAGGGTGTCGTACGGGCTATTGAACTTCCGTTTTATAGTCTCGTCGGACTTGGTGTACGTCACAGCGTACTAAGCTGGCGTACTTTTGTGTGGTCGTGTGTGGGCAAGTCCGTTCGTAAGAAAGTCTGCGCCAAGTCCGCCGAAGGTACGCCGGAAGTATGTCGGACAGGATGTCCGACTTTTGTAGCTGCAAAGTCCGACCGTGTGTACGCGGCATAACAGGTTTTCTTCTAAGATTGTCCTGTATTTGTCTCCATCCATCTTCCCATCAACTCTGACCAGCTTCCCTGTCCCTGCTGAAGAAAACCATCCCCACCACATGATGCTGCCACCACCATGTTTCACGGTGGGGATGGTGTGTTCAGGGTGATGTGCAGTGTTAGTTTTCCCCACACATAACGTTTTGTTTTTAGGCCATAAAGTAGAATTTTGGTCTCCTGTGACCAGATCACCTTCTTCCACATGTTTGCTGTGTCCTCCACATGGCTTCTCACAAACTACAAACAGGACTTCTTATGACTTTCTTTCACCAATGTCTTTCTTCTTGTCACTCTTCCGTAAAGGGCAGATTTGTGGAGAACACGACTAATAGTTGTCCTGTGGACAGATTCTCCCACCTGAGCTGTGGATCTCTGCAGCTCCTCCAGAGTTACCATGGACCTCTTGGCTCTTCTCTGATGAATGCTCTCCTTGCCCGGCCGGTCAGTTTAGGTGGACGGCCATGTCTTGGTAGGTTTGCAGTTGTGCCATACTCTTTCCATTTTCCGATGATGGATGGAACAGAGCTCCGTGAGATGTTCAAAGCTTGGGAGATTTTTTTTATAACCTAACCCTGCTTTATACTTCTCCACAACTTTATCCCTGACCTGTCTGGTGTGTTCCTTGGCCTTCATGATGCTGTTTGTTCAAGGTTCTCTAACAAACCTCTGAGGGCTTCACAGAACAGCTGTATTTATACTGAGATTAAATGACACACAGGTGGACTCTATTTACTAATTAGGTGACTTCTGAAGGCAATTGGTTCCTCTAGATTTTAGTTATCAGAGTAAAGGGGGCTGAATACAAATCCCCCCTCCCCCCACACTTTTCACATATTTATTTGTATCATTTATCATTTTCCTTCCACTTCACAATTATGTGACACTTTGTGTTGGTTTATCACATAAAATCCCAATAAAATACATTTATGTTTTTGGTTGTAACCTGACAAAGTGTGGGGAATTTCAAGGGGTATGAATACTTTTTCCAGGCACTGTAGACGGATGAAGGGAAGGACAGAGGAGGGATCGATGGAATTTGTATCTTCCCCCTTTATATTGTACAGCGCTGTGCAGACTGTTGGTGCCATATACAGCCTGTATAATGATCAGAGATGGACAGACAGCTGCAATTACTGAACTCTTCTGCCCGATGTCTCCCATCTCTGACCCGGGACAAGAGTGCAGAGCTCCTCCCACACATCTCTGACCCGGGACAAGAGTGCAGAGCTCCTCCCACACATCTCTGACCCGGGACAAGCGTGCAGAGCTCCTCCCACACATCTCTGACCCGAGACAAGAGTGCAGAGCTCCTCCCACACATCTCTGACCCGGGACAAGAGTGCAGAGCTCCTCCCACACATCTCTGACCCGGGACAAGCGTGCAGAGCTCCTCCCCCACATCTCTGACCCGGGACAAGCGTGCAGAGCTCCTCCCACACATCTCTGACCCGGGACAAGAGTGCAGAGCTCCTCCCACACATCTCTGACCCGGGACAAGCGTGCAGAGCTCCTCCCACACACATCTCTGACCCGGGACAAGCGTGCAGAGCTCCTCCCACACATCTCTGACCCGGGACAAGAGTGCAGAGCTCCTCCCACACATCTCTGACCCGGGACAAGCGTGCAGAGCTCCTCCCACACATCTCTGACCCGGGACAAGCGTGCAGAGCTCCTCCCACACATCTCTGACCCGAGACAAGAGTGCAGAGCTCCTCCCACACATCTCTGACCCGGGACAAGAGTGCAGAGCTCCTCCCACACATCTCTGACCCGAGACAAGCATGCAGAGCTCCTCCCCCACATCTCTGACCCGGGACAAGCGTGCAGAGCTCCTCCCACACATCTCTGACCTAGGACAAAAGTGCAGAGCTCCTCCCACACATCTCTGACCCGGGACAAGCGTGCAGAGCTCCTCCCACATATCTCTGACCCGGGACAAGCGTGCAGAGCTCCTCCCACACATCTCTGACCCGGGACAAGAGTGCAGAGCTCCTCCCCCACATCTCTGACCTGGGACAAGCGTGCAGAGCTCCTCCCACACATCTCTGACCTAGGACAAAAGTGCAGAGCTCCTCCCACACATCTCTGACCCGGGACAAGCGTGCAGAGCTCCTCCCACACATCTCTGACCCGGGACAAGCGTGCAGAGCTCCTCCCACACATCTCTGACCCGGGACAAGAGTGCAGAGCTCCTCCCACACATCTCTGACCCGGGACAAGAGTGCAGAGCTCCTCCCACACATCTCTGACCCGGGACAAGCGTGCAGAGCTCCTCCCACACATCTCTGACCCGAGACAAGAGTGCAGAGCTCCTCCCACACATCTCTGACCCGGGACAAGAGTGCAGAGCTCCTCCCACACATCTCTGACCCGGGACAAGCGTGCAGAGCTCCTCCCCCACATCTCTGACCCGGGACAAGCGTGCAGAGCTCCTCCCACACATCTCTGACCCGGGACAAGAGTGCAGAGCTCCTCCCACACATCTCTGACCCGGGACAAGCGTGCAGAGCTCCTCCCACACACATCTCTGACCCGGGACAAGCGTGCAGAGCTCCTCCCACACATCTCTGACCCGGGACAAGAGTGCAGAGCTCCTCCCACACATCTCTGACCCGGGACAAGCGTGCAGAGCTCCTCCCACACATCTCTGACCCGGGACAAGCGTGCAGAGCTCCTCCCACACATCTCTGACCCGAGACAAGAGTGCAGAGCTCCTCCCACACATCTCTGACCCGGGACAAGAGTGCAGAGCTCCTCCCACACATCTCTGACCCGAGACAAGCATGCAGAGCTCCTCCCCCACATCTCTGACCCGGGACAAGCGTGCAGAGCTCCTCCCACACATCTCTGACCTAGGACAAAAGTGCAGAGCTCCTCCCACACATCTCTGACCCGGGACAAGCGTGCAGAGCTCCTCCCACACATCTCTGACCCGGGACAAGCGTGCAGAGCTCCTCCCACACATCTCTGACCCGGGACAAGAGTGCAGAGCTCCTCCCCCACATCTCTGACCCGGGACAAGCGTGCAGAGCTCCTCCCACACATCTCTGACCTAGGACAAAAGTGCAGAGCTCCTCCCACACATCTCTGACCCGGGACAAGCGTGCAGAGCTCCTCCCACACATCTCTGACCCGGGACAAGCGTGCAGAGCTCCTCCCACACATCTCTGACCCGGGACAAGAGTGCAGAGCTCCTCCCACACATCTCTGACCCGGGACAAGAGTGCAGAGCTCCTCCCACACATCTCTGACCCGGGACAAGCGTGCAGAGCTCCTCCCACACATCTCTGACCCGGGACAAGCGTGCAGAGCTCCTCCCACACACATCTCTGACCCGGGACAAGCGTGCAGAGCTCCTCCCACACATCTCTGACCCGGGACAAGAGTGCAGAGCTCCTCCCACACATCTCTGACCCGGGACAAGCGTGCAGAGCTCCTCCCACACACATCTCTGACCCGGGACAAGCGTGCAGAGCTCCTCCCACACATCTCTGACCCGGGACAAGCGTGCAGAGCTCCTCCCACACATCTCTGACCCGGGACAAGAGTGCAGAGCTCCTCCCACACATCTCTGACCCGGGACAAGAGTGCAGAGCTCCTCCCACACATCTCTGACCCGGGACAAGCGTGCAGAGCTCCTCCCACACATCTCTGACCCGGGACAAGCGTGCAGAGCTCCTCCCACACATCTCTGACCCGAGACAAGCGTGCAGAGCTCCTCCCACACATCTCTGACCCGAGACAAGAGTGCAGAGCTCCTCCCACACATCTCTGACCCGGGACAAGCGTGCAGAGCTCCTCCCACACATCTCTGACCCGGGACAAGCGTGCAGAGCTCCTCCCACACATCTCTGACCCGGGACAAGAGTGCAGAGCTCCTCCCACACATCTCTGACCCGGGACAAGAGTGCAGAGCTCCTCCCACACATCTCTGACCCGGGACAAGCGTGCAGAGCTCCTCCCACACATCTCTGACCCGGGACAAGCGTGCAGAGCTCCTCCCACACATCTCTGACCCGGGACAAGCGTGCAGAGCTCCTCCCACACATCTCTGACCCGGGACAAGCGTGCAGAGCTCCTCCCACACATCTCTGACCCGGGACAAGAGTGCAGAGCTCCTCCCACACATCTCTGACCCGGGACAAGAGTGCAGAGCTCCTCCCACACATCTCTGACCCGGGACAAGCGTGCAGAGCTCCTCCCACACATCTCTGACCCGGGACAAGCGTGCAGAGCTCCTCCCACACATCTCTGACCCGGGACAAGCGTGCAGAGCTCCTCCCACACATCTCTGACCCGGGACAAGCGTGCAGAGCTCCTCCCACACATCTCTGACCCGGGACAAGAGTGCAGAGCTCCTCCCACACATCTCTGACCCGGGACAAGAGTGCAGAGCTCCTCCCACACATCTCTGACCCGGGACAAGCGTGCAGAGCTCCTCCCACACATCTCTGACCCGGGACAAGCGTGCAGAGCTCCTCCCACACATCTCTGACCCGGGACAAGCGTGCAGAGCTCCTCCCACACATCTCTGACCCGGGACAAGCGTGCAGAGCTCCTCCCACACATCTCTGACCCGGGACAAGAGTGCAGAGCTCCTCCCACACATCTCTGACCCGGGACAAGCGTGCAGAGCTCCTCCCACACACATCTCTGACCCCGGACAAGCGTGCAGAGCTCCTCCCACACATCTCTGACCCGGGACAAGCATGCAGAGCTCCTCCCACACATCTCTGACCCGGGACAAGTGTGCAGAGCTCCTCCCACACATCTCTGACCCGGGACAAGAGTGCAGGGCTCCTCCCACACACATCTCTGACCCGGGACAAGAGTGCAGAGCTCCTCCCCCACACATCTCTGACCCGGGAAAAGCGTGCAGAGCTCCTCCCACACAACTCTGACCCGGGACAAGAGTGCAGAGCTCCTCCCCCACATCTCTGACCCGGGACAAGCGTGCAGAGCTCCTCCCACACATCTCTGACCCGGGACAAGCGTGCAGAGCTCCTCCCACACATCTCTGACCCTGGACAAGAGTGCAGAGCTCCTCCCACACATCTCTGACCCGGGACAAGAGTGCAGAGCTCCTCCCACACATCTCTGACCCGGGACAAGAATGCAGAGCTCCTCCCACACATCTCTGACCCGGGACAAGCGTGCAGAGCTCCTCCCACACATCTCTGACCCGGGACAAGCGTGCAGAGCTCCTCCCACACATCTCTGACCCGGGACAAGAGTGCAGAGCTCCTCCCCCCACACATCTCTGACCCGGGACAAGAGTGCAGAGCTCCTCCCACACACATCTCTGACCCGGGACAAGCGTGCAGAGCTCCTCCCACACATCTCTGACCCGGGACAAGAGTGCAGAGCTCCTCCCACACATCTCTGACCCGGGACAAGAGTGCAGAGCTCCTCCCACACATCTCTGACCCGGGACAAGCGTGCAGAGCTCCTCCCCCACACATCTCTGACCCGGGACAAGCGTGCAGAGCTCCTCCCACACATCTCTGACCCGAGACAAGCGTGCAGAGCTCCTCCTACACATCTCTGACCCGGGACAAGCGTGCAGAGCTCCTCCCCCCACATCTCTGACCCGAGACAAGCGTGCAGAGCTCCTCCCACACATCTCTGACCCGGGACAAGAGTGCAGAGCTCCTCCCACACATCTCTGACCCGGGACAAGCGTGCAGAGCTCCTCCCACACATCTCTGACCCGGGACAAGAGTGCAGAGCTCCTCCCACACATCTCTGACCCGGGACAAGCGTGCAGAGCTCCTCCCACACACATCTCTGACCCGGGACAAGCGTGCAGAGCTCCTCCCACACATCTCTGACCCGGGACAAGAGTGCAGAGCTCCTCCCACACATCTCTGACCCGGGACAAGAGTGCAGAGCTCCTCCCACACATCTCTGACCCGGGACAAGCGTGCAGAGCTCCTCCCACACATCTCTGACCCGGGACAAGCGTGCAGAGCTCCTCCCACACACATCTCTGACCCGGGACAAGCGTGCAGAGCTCCTCCCACACATCTCTGACCCGGGACAAGCGTGCAGAGCTCCTCCCACACACATCTCTGACCCGGGACAAGAGTGCAGAGCTCCTCCCACACATCTCTGACCCGGGACAAGCGTGCAGAGCTCCTCCCACACACGTCTCTGACCCGGGACAAGCGTGCAGAGCTCCTCCCACACATCTCTGACCCGGGACAAGCGTGCAGAGCTCCTCCCACACACATCTCTGACCCGGGACAAGCGTGCAGAGCTCCTCCCACACACATCTCTGACCCGGGACAAGCGTGCAGAGCTCCTCCCACACATCTCTGACCCGGGACAAGCGTGCAGAGCTCCTCCCACACACATCTCTGACCCGGGACAAGCGTGCAGAGCTCCTCCCACACATCTCTGACCCGGGACAAGCGTGCAGAGCTCCTCCCACACATCTCTGACCCGGGACAAGAGTGCAGAGCTCCTCCCACACATCTCTGACCCGGGACAAGCGTGCAGAGCTCCTCCCACACATCTCTGACCCGGGACAAGCGTGCAGAGCTCCTCCCACACATCTCTGACCCGAGACAAGAGTGCAGAGCTCCTCCCACACATCTCTGACCCGGGACAAGCGTGCAGAGCTCCTCCCACACATCTCTGACCCGGGACAAGCGTGCAGAGCTCCTCCCACACATCTCTGACCCGGGACAAGAGTGCAGAGCTCCTCCCACACATCTCTGACCCGGGACAAGAGTGCAGAGCTCCTCCCACACATCTCTGACCCGGGACAAGCGTGCAGAGCTCCTCCCACACATCTCTGACCCGGGACAAGCGTGCAGAGCTCCTCCCACACATCTCTGACCCGAGACAAGAGTGCAGAGCTCCTCCCACACATCTCTGACCCGGGACAAGCGTGCAGAGCTCCTCCCACACATCTCTGACTCGGGACAAGCGTGCAGAGCTCCTCCCACACATCTCTGACCCGGGACAAGAGTGCAGAGCTCCTCCCACACATCTCTGACCCGGGACAAGAGTGCAGAGCTCCTCCCACACATCTCTGACCCGGGACAAGCGTGCAGAGCTCCTCCCACACATCTCTGACCCGGGACAAGCGTGCAGAGCTCCTCCCACACATCTCTGACCCGGGACAAGAGTGCAGAGCTCCTCCCACACATCTCTGACCCGGGACAAGCGTGCAGAGCTCCTCCCACACACATCTCTGACCCGGGACAAGCGTGCAGAGCTCCTCCCACACATCTCTGACCCGGGACAAGCATGCAGAGCTCCTCCCACACATCTCTGACCCGGGACAAGTGTGCAGAGCTCCTCCCACACATCTCTGACCCGGGACAAGAGTGCAGAGCTCCTCCCACACACATCTCTGACCCGGGACAAGAGTGCAGAGCTCCTCCCCCACACATCTCTGACCCGGGACAAGCGTGCAGAGCTCCTCCCACACAACTCTGACCCGGGACAAGAGTGCAGAGCTCCTCCCCCACATCTCTGACCCGGGACAAGCGTGCAGAGCTCCTCCCACAACATCTCTGACCCGAGACAAGCATGCAGAGCTCCTCCCACACATCTCTGACCCGAGACAAGAGTGCAGAGCTCCTCCCCCACATCTCTGACCCGGGACAAGCGTGCAGAGCTCCTCCCACACATCTCTGACCCGGGACAAGCGTGCAGAGCTCCTCCCACACATCTCTGACCCTGGACAAGAGTGCAGAGCTCCTCCCACACATCTCTGACCCGGGACAAGAGTGCAGAGCTCCTCCCACACATCTCTGACCCGGGACAAGAATGCAGAGCTCCTCCCACACATCTCTGACCCGGGACAAGCGTGCAGAGCTCCTCCCACACATCTCTGACCCGGGACAAGCGTGCAGAGCTCCTCCCACACATCTCTGACCCGGGACAAGAGTGCAGAGCTCCTCCCCCCACACATCTCTGACCCGGGACAAGAGTGCAGAGCTCCTCCCACACACATCTCTGACCCGGGACAAGCGTGCAGAGCTCCTCCCACACATCTCTGACCCGGGACAAGAGTGCAGAGCTCCTCCCACACATCTCTGACCCGGGACAAGAGTGCAGAGCTCCTCCCACACATCTCTGACCCGGGACAAGCGTGCAGAGCTCCTCCCCCACACATCTCTGACCCGGGACAAGCGTGCAGAGCTCCTCCCACACATCTCTGACCCGAGACAAGCGTGCAGAGCTCCTCCTACACATCTCTGACCCGGGACAAGCGTGCAGAGCTCCTCCCCCCACATCTCTGACCCGAGACAAGCGTGCAGAGCTCCTCCCACACATCTCTGACCCGGGACAAGAGTGCAGAGCTCCTCCCACACATCTCTGACCCGGGACAAGAGTGCAGAGCTCCTCCCACACACATCTCTGACCCGGGACAAGAGTGCAGAGCTCCTCCCACACACATCTCTGACCCGGGACAAGAGTACAGAGCTCCTCCCACACATCTCTGACCCGGGACAAGAGTGCAGAGCTCCTCCCACACATCTCTGACCCGGGACAAGAGTGCAGAGCTCCTCCCACACATCTCTGACCCGGGACAAGAGTGCAGAGCTCCTCCCACACATCTCTGACCCGGGACAAGAGTGCAGAGCTCCTCCCACACATCTCTGACCCGGGACAAGAGTGCAGAGCTCCTCCCACACACATCTCTGACCCGGGACAAGCGTGCAGAGCTCCTCCCACACATCTCTGACCCGGGACAAGCGTGCAGAGCTCCTCCCACACACATCTCTGACCCGGGACAAGCGTGCAGAGCTCCTCCCACACATCTCTGACCCGGGACAAGCGTGCAGAGCTCCTCCCACACACATCTCTGACCCGGGACAAGAGTGCAGAGCTCCTCCCACACATCTCTGACCCGGGACAAGCGTGCAGAGCTCCTCCCACACACGTCTCTGACCCGGGACAAGCGTGCAGAGCTCCTCCCACACATCTCTGACCCGGGACAAGCGTGCAGAGCTCCTCCCACACACATCTCTGACCCGGGACAAGCGTGCAGAGCTCCTCCCACACACATCTCTGACCCGGGACAAGCGTGCAGAGCTCCTCCCACACATCTCTGACCCGGGACAAGCGTGCAGAGCTCCTCCCACACACATCTCTGACCCGGGACAAGCGTGCAGAGCTCCTCCCACACATCTCTGACCCGGGACAAGCGTGCAGAGCTCCTCCCACACATCTCTGACCCGGGACAAGAGTGCAGAGCTCCTCCCACACATCTCTGACCCGGGACAAGAGTGCAGAGCTCCTCCCACACATCTCTGACCCGGGACAAGCGTGCAGAGCTCCTCCCACACATCTCTGACCCGGGACAAGCGTGCAGAGCTCCTCCCACACATCTCTGACCCGAGACAAGAGTGCAGAGCTCCTCCCACACATCTCTGACCCGGGACAAGCGTGCAGAGCTCCTCCCACACATCTCTGACCCGGGACAAGCGTGCAGAGCTCCTCCCACACATCTCTGACCCGGGACAAGAGTGCAGAGCTCCTCCCACACATCTCTGACCCGGGACAAGAGTGCAGAGCTCCTCCCACACATCTCTGACCCGGGACAAGCGTGCAGAGCTCCTCCCACACATCTCTGACCCGGGACAAGCGTGCAGAGCTCCTCCCACACATCTCTGACCCGAGACAAGAGTGCAGAGCTCCTCCCACACATCTCTGACCCGGGACAAGCGTGCAGAGCTCCTCCCACACATCTCTGACCCGGGACAAGCGTGCAGAGCTCCTCCCACACATCTCTGACCCGGGACAAGAGTGCAGAGCTCCTCCCACACATCTCTGACCCGGGACAAGAGTGCAGAGCTCCTCCCACACATCTCTGACCCGGGACAAGCGTGCAGAGCTCCTCCCACACATCTCTGACCCGGGACAAGCGTGCAGAGCTCCTCCCACACATCTCTGACCCGGGACAAGCGTGCAGAGCTCCTCCCACACATCTCTGACCCGGGACAAGCGTGCAGAGCTCCTCCCACACACATCTCTGACCCGGGACAAGCGTGCAGAGCTCCTCCCACACATCTCTGACCCGGGACAAGCATGCAGAGCTCCTCCCACACATCTCTGACCCGGGACAAGTGTGCAGAGCTCCTCCCACACATCTCTGACCCGGGACAAGAGTGCAGAGCTCCTCCCACACACATCTCTGACCCGGGACAAGAGTGCAGAGCTCCTCCCACACATCTCTGACCCGGGACAAGTGTGCAGAGCTCCTCCCACACATCTCTGACCCGGGACAAGAGTGCAGAGCTCCTCCCACACACATCTCTGACCCGGGACAAGAGTGCAGAGCTCCTCCCACACATCTCTGACCCGGGACAAGAGTGCAGAGCTCCTCCCACACATCTCTGACCCGGGACAAGAGTGCAGAGCTCCTCCCACACATCTCTGACCCGGGACAAGAGTGCAGAGCTCCTCCCACACATCTCTGACCCGGGACAAGAGTGCAGAGCTCCTCCCACACATCTCTGACCCGGGACAAGAGTGCAGAGCTCCTCCCACACATCTCTGACCCGGGACAAGAGTGCAGAGCTCCTCCCCCCACATATCTCTGACCCGGGACAAGAGTGCAGAGCTCCTCCCCCCACATATCTCTGACCCGGGACAAGCATGCAGAGCTCCTCCCACAACATCTCTGACCCGGGACAAGAGTGCAGAGCTCCTCCCACACATCTCTGACCCAGGACAAGAGTGCAGAGCTCCTCCCACACATCTCTGACCCGGGACAAGAGTGCAGCAAGTGAAGGATGACCTCAGATCATTGTCAGAGGAGCAGACATGACAATGGTGGGCGGAGCTCTCGGTAATAATGACAATGGTGGGCGGAGCTCTCGGTAATAATGACAATGGTGGGCGGAGCTCTCGGTAATAATGACAATGATGGAAGATTCCGGTTTGATACAATGTTTCCCTCCATTACTCACCTCTCCACGCCCCGCCTTCTCCTGACACCAGATTGGCTCTAGTTGTAGTGGGGGGGGCGGGGTCACAGCAGTCGGTGGATTCCCTCCTCCAATCCAGAGCTCTCGTAGAATGTGTGGGCGGGAAGTTAGCACGTCGAGGTGACGTCATCAGAGCGCGCCGGAAGTGGAGGAGTAGATGAAGTCGCCAGTTCTCTGCATGTGACTAATATTTATATGAATTCATTTCTTATATTGTTTAATGAATGTCTCCAGGGGGGAGGGAATTTCTCGTTGTATATTGTACGGAGGGGGGGAAGGGCAGACACCTCCAGCAGGGCGCCATGACAGCTCTGAGAGCACTACAAGTCTCAGCACACCTCCCATCACAGGCTTAGTGCAGTAATTGGAGGACTACAACTCCCAGCATGTTCTGCCAGGTCCAACGTTGTGCCTCCCCCTATGGTGGTCCCTGGTGTGGGGAATTCCATAGAACCATCACAGAGGGACTACAATTCCCAGCATGTCCAGCCATGTGGCGGGGTCCCGGGTGCGGGGATCACAGAGATCTAATGGAGAGACTACAACTCCCAGTATGTCCAGCCATGTGTTGGGCCCCGGGTGTGGGGATCACAGAGATCTAATGGAGGGACTACAACTCCCAGCATGTCCAGCCATGTGGCGGGCCCCGGGTGCGGGAATCGCAGTGATCTGTCTCCAGTGGGGGCTCCTCCTACAATCAGAATGTTTTGCCCCCCAGTGATGCTGAATACACAGAATATCTGCGGAGATCTCAGCCCGGCGGGGGATGGGGATATTGGCCATGACGGGTTTTCTATAAAGCCGGAGATCTGAGGGCTGGTGAGATCAGAGAGGCCCCCAGTGGAATCCTGTACAGGGATTGGTCAGTCTGAGTATTGTTATATGACAATCTCCCGTTGTTTTTGTCTCCTATCAGGTGAAAATGACAACTCTGAGGGTCCCCGTTATCGACATCTATAATGATAATTTCTCTGAGCTGTGGCCCTCCGTTCTGCTGGCACTGAAGACCTCCACGTTTATTGCCGTTGACACTGTGAGTGATGAGAGGAATCGGAGTTCCACCTTTACTTCTCATCAGTGAGCAGGCGGGGAGATGAGCGGAAATGGGGGGTTGGCTGGGGGGGGAGATGAGCAGATGTAGGGGGTGGAAGGGGAGAGATGAGTGGATGTACTGGGTGGAAGGTGGGGGAGATGAGTGGAGGTGGGGATGGAAGGTGGGGGGATGTAGAGGGTGGAAGGGGGAGGGAGATGAGTGAATGTAGGGGGTGGAAGGTGGGGGAGATGAGTGGATGTAGGGGGTGGAATGGGGGGGGGGGATGAGCGGGGTGGAATGGGGGGGGATGAGCGGAGGTGGGGGTGGAAGGTGGGGGAGATGAGTGGATGTAGGGGGTGGAATGGGGGGGGGGGGGATGAGCGGAGGTGGGGGAGATGAGCAGAGGTGGGGGTGGAAGGGGGAGGGAGATGAGCAGAGGTGGGGGTGGAAGGGGGAGGGAGATGAGCAGAGGTGGGGGTGGAAGGTGGGGGAGATGAGAGGATGTAGGGGGTGGAAGGTGGGGGGGATGTAGGGGGTGGAAGGGGAGGGAGATGAGTGGATGTATGGGGTGGAATGGGGGGGGGAGATGAGTGGATGTACTGGGTGGAAGGTGGGGGAGATGAGTGGATGTATGGGGTGGAAGGTGGGGGAGATGAGTGGATGTACTGGGTGGAAGGTGGGGGAGATGAATGGATGATGTAGAGGGTGGAAGGGGGAGGAAGATGAGTGGATGTAGGGGGTGGAAGGGGGAGGGAGATGAGCGGAGGTGGGGGGGATGGAAGGTGTAGGGGGTGGAAGGGGGGGGGAGATGAGTGGAGTTGGGGGTGGAAGGGGGGGGGGAGATGAGTGGAGTTGGGGGTGGAAGGGGGGGGGGAGATGAGTGGAGTTGGGGGTGGAAGGGGGAGGGAGATGAGCGGAGGTGGGGTGGAAGGGGGAGGGAGATGAGCGGGGGTGGAAGGGGGAGGGAGATGAGCGGAGGTGGGGGAGGAAGGGGGAGGGAGATGAGTGAATGTAGGGGGTGGAAGGTGGGGGAGATGAGCGGAGGTGAGGGTGGAAGGGGGAGGGGGATGAGCGGAGGTGGGGGAGTAGGGGGTGGAAGGTGGGGGAGATGAGCGGAGGTGAGGGTGGAAGGGGGGGGGAGATGAGCGGAGGTGGGGGTGGAAGGGGGAGGGAGATGAGCAGAGGTGGGGGGTGGAAGGTGGGGGAGATGAGAGGATGTAGGGGGTGGAAGGTGGGGGGGATGTAGGGGGTGGAAGGGGAGGGAGATGAGTGGATGTATGGGGTGGAATGGGGGGGGGAGATGAGTGGATGTACTGGGTGGAAGGTGGGGGAGATGAGTGGATGTACTGGGTGGAAGGTGGGGGAGATGAGTGGATGTACTGGGTGGAATGGGGGGGGGGGGTGAGCGGAGGTGGGGGTGGAATGGGGGGGGATGAGCGGAGGTGGGGGTGGAAGGTGGGGGAGATGAGTGGATGTAGGGGGTGGAATGGGGGGGGGGATGAGCGGAGGTGATGAGTGGATGTAGAGGGTGGAAGGGGGAGGGAGATGAGCAGAGGTGGGGGTGGAAGGGGGAGGGAGATGAGCAGAGGTGGGGGTGGAAGGTGGGGGAGATGAGAGGATGTAGGGGGTGGAAGGTGGGGGGGATGTAGGGGGTGGAAGGGGAGGGGAGATGAGTGGATGTATGGGGTGGAATGGGGGGGGGAGATGAGTGGATGTACTGGGTGGAAGGTGGGGGAGATGAGTGGATGTACTGGGTGGAAGGTGGGGGAGATGAGTGGATGATGTAGAGGGTGGAAGGGGGAGGAAGATGAGTGGATGTAGGGGGTGGAAGGTGGGGGAGATGAGTGGATGTAGGGGGTGGAATGGGGGGGGGGATGAGCGTAGGTGGGGGAGATGAGTGGATGTAGAGGGTGGAAGGGGGAGGGAGATGAGCAGAGGTGGGGGTGGAAGGGGGAGGGAGATGAGCAGAGGTGGGGGTGGAAGGTGGGGGAGATGAGTGGATGTACTGGGTGGAAGGTGGGGGAGATGAGTGGATGTACTGGGTGGAAGGTGGGGGAGATGAGTGGATGTACTGGGTGGAAGGTGGGGGAGATGAGTGGATGATGTAGAGGGTGGAAGGGGGAGGAAGATGAGTGGATGTAGGGGGTGGAAGGGGGAGGGAGATGAGCGGAGGTGGGGATGGAAGGTGTAGGGGGTGGAAGGGGGGGGGGGGAGATGAGTGGAGTTGGGGGTGGAATGGGGGGGGATGAGTGGAGGTGGGGGTGGAAGGTGGGGAGATGAGTGGATGTAGGGGGTGGAATGGGGGGGGGGATGAGCGGAGGTGATGAGTGGATGTAGAGGGTGGAAGGGGGAGGGAGATGAGCAGAGGTGGGGTGGAAGGGGGAGGGAGATGAGCAGAGGTGGGGGTGGAAGGTGGGGAGATGAGAGGATGTAGGGGGTGGAAGGTGGGGGGGATGTAGGGGGTGGAAGGGGAGGGAGATGAGTGGATGTATGGGGTGGAATGGGGGGGGGAGATGAGTGGATGTACTGGGTGGAAGGTGGGGGAGATGAGTGGATGTAGGGGGTGGAAGGTGGGGAGATGAGTGGATGTAGGGGGTGGAATGGGGGGGGGGGGGATGAGCGGAGGTGGGGGAGATGAGTGGATGTAGAGGGTGGAAGGGGGAGGGAGATGAGCAGAGGTGGGGGTGGAAGGGGGAGGGAGATGAGCAGAGGTGGGGGTGGAAGGTGGGGGAGATGAGTGGATGTACTGGGTGGAAGGTGGGGGAGATGAGTGGATGTACTGAGTGGAAGGTGGGGGAGATGAGTGGATGATGTAGAGGGTGGAAGGGGGAGGAAGATGAGTGGATGTAGGGGGTGGAAGGGGGAGGGAGATGAGCGGAGGTGGGGATGGAAGGTGTAGGGGGTGGAAGGGGGGGGGGGGAGATGAGTGGAGTTGGGGGTGGAAGGGGGGGGGAGATGAGTGGATGTAGGGGGTGGAATGGGGGGGGGATGAGCGGAGGTGAGGGTGGAAGGGGGAGGGAGATGAGTGAATGTAGGGGGTGGAAGGTGGGGGAGATGAGCGGAGGTGAGGGTGGAAGGGGGGGGGGGAGATGAGCGGAGGTGAGGGTGGAAGGGGGAGGGAGATGAGCGGAGGTGGGGTGGAAGGGGGAGGGAGATGAGCGGAGGTGGGGGTGGAAGGGGGAGGGAGATGAGCGGAGGTGGGGGAGGAAGGGGGAGGGAGATGAGTGAATGTAGGGGGTGGAAGGTGGGGGAGATGAGCGGAGGTGAGGGTGGAAGGGGGAGGGGATGAGCGGAGGTGGGGGAGGAAGGGGGAGGGAGATGAGTGAATGTAGGGGGTGGAAGGTGGGGGAGATGAGCGGAGGTGAGGGTGGAAGGGGGGGGAGATGAGCGGAGGTGAGGGTGGAAGGGGGGGGAGATGAGCGGAGGTGGGGGTGGAGGGGGAGGGAGATGAGCAGAGGTGGGGGTGGAAGGTGGGGGAGATGAGAGGATGTAGGGGGTGGAAGGTGGGGGGGATGTAGGGGGTGGAAGGGGAGGGAGATGAGTGGATGTATGGGGTGGAATGGGGGGGGGAGATGAGTGGATGTACTGGGTGGAAGGTGGGGGAGATGAGTGGATGTACTGGGTGGAAGGTGGGGGAGATGAGTGGATGTACTGGGTGGAAGGTGGGGGAGATGAGTGGATGATGTAGAGGGTGGAAGGGGGAGGAAGAGGGGTGGAAGGTGGGGGAGATGAGTGGATGTAGGGGGTGGAATGGGGGGGGGGGGATGAGCGGAGGTGGGGGAGATGAGTGGATGTAGAGGGTGGAAGGGGGAGGGAGATGAGCAGAGGTGGGGGTGGAAGGGGGAGGGAGATGAGCAGAGGTGGGGGAGGGAGATGAGCAGAGGTGGGGGTGGAAGGTGGGGGAGATGAGTGGATGTACTGGGTGGAAGGTGGGGGAGATGAGTGGATGTACTGGGTGGAAGGTGGGGGAGATGAGTGGATGATGTAGAGGGTGGAAGGGGGAGGAAGATGAGTGGATGTAGGGGGTGGAAGGGGGAGGGAGATGAGCGGAGGTGGGGATGGAAGGTGTAGGGGGTGGAAGGGGGGGGGGAGATGAGTGGAGTTGGGGGTGGAAGGGGGAGGGAGATGAGTGGATGTAGGGGGTGGAATGGGGGGGGATGAGCGGAGGTGAGGGTGGAAGGGGGAGGGAGATGAGTGAATGTAGGGGGTGGAAGGTGGGGGAGATGAGCGGAGGTGAGGGTGGAAGGGGGGGAGATGAGCGGAGGTGAGGGTGGAAGGGGGAGGGAGATGAGCGGAGGTGGGGGTGGAAGGGGGAGGGAGATGAGCGGAGGTGGGGGTGGAAGGGGGAGGGAGATGAGCGGAGGTGGGGGGGAGGAAGGGGGAGGGAGATGAGTGAATGTAGGGGGTGGAAGGTGGGGGAGATGAGCGGAGGTGAGGGTGGAAGGGGGGGGGAGATGAGCGGAGGTGGGGGTGGAAGGGGGAGGGAGATGAGCGGAGGTGGGGTGGAAGAGGGAGGGAGATGAGCGGAGGTGGGGGTGGAAGGGGGAGGGAGATGAGCGGAGGTGGGGGAGGGAGATGAGTGGATGTAGGGGGTGGAAGATGAGGAAGATGAATGGATGTAGAGGGTGGAAGGGGGAGGGAGATGAGTGGATGTAGAGGGTGGAAGGGGGGGGGGAAGATGAGCGGAGGTGGAAGGGGGAGGGAGATGAGCGGAGGTGGGGTTGGAAGGGGGAGGGAGATGAGCGGAGGTGGGGGTGGAAGGGGGAGGGAGATGAGCGGAGGTGGGGGTGGAAGGGGAGGGAGATGAGCGGGGGTGGAAGGGGGAGGGAGATGAGCGGAGGTGGGGGTGGAAGGGGGAGGGAGATGAGCGGAGGTGGGGGTGGAAGGGGGAGGGAGTTGAGCGGAGGTGGGGGTGAAAGGGGGAGGGAGATGAGCGGGGGTGGAAGGGGAGGGAGATGAGCGGAGGTGGGGGTAGAAGGGGGAGGGAGATGAGCGGATGTAGGGGGTGGAAGGGGGAGGGAGATGAGCGGAGGTGGGGGTGGAAGGGGGAGGGAGATGAGCGGATGTAGGGGGTGGAAGGGGGAGGGAGATGAGCGGATGTAGGGGGTGGAAGGGGGAGGGAGATGAGCGGAGGTGGGGGTGGAAGGGGGAGATGAGCGGAGGTGGGGGTGGAAGGGGAGGGAGATGAGCGGAGGTGGGGGTGGAAGGGGGAGGGAGATGAGCGGAGGTGGGGGTGGAAGGGGGAGGGAGATGAGCGGAGGTGGGGGTGGAAGGGGGAGGGAGATGAGCGGAGGTGGGGGTGGAAGGGTGGGGTAAAATGACAAGTTCTCCTAAAATACCACCCTCCCAGTTAGGATCCCTTTCATACTGGGGCTGCCGTGTTTTAGCGCTAAAGACGCTGCTCGTTTTAGCGCCACTTTAGCGTTGTTTAAGCAGCGCTTTTCAGCCGCTAGCGGGGCGCTTTTAATCCCAAAGAAGGGGTCAAAAATTCCCATGTTGTGGCGCTTCTGAAGCATTTTTTTAGGCGCTGCTCATTCATTCCAATGGGCGGGGCGTTTTAGGAGCGCTAAATACAATCGCTTCCAAACTTCCCCAAAGATGTTGCTTACAGGACTTTTTGGAACGTCCCGCTAGCGCACCGCCCCCCCGTGTGAAAAGTCGCACTAGAATGAATGGGAGGCGGTTTTCAGGCACTTAGCAGAGACTATTTCCAGTGCTAAATTGACTGAACACCGCCGCAGTGTGAAAGGGGTCTTACTGATCGCCCCCTTCACAGCTCTCTTGACGCTCTGTTGCCCTGTCGGAGTTGTGGGGAAATATTTGATGCTTCTGGGTATGGTAGAGCAATCTGATCTTCTCCTCTTCCTCCCAGGAGGCAGTGCTTGAGCCTGAGCAGCCAATCACCAGGCCTGAACACTGTCATGTGTAGAAGTGAAGGTAATCATTAACCATGTGTAAGCTCTGACATTATCCATCTTGGAGCTTACACATGGTGCTGGAACAGAGTAGCGGAGGAGGGTGAGGGATGTGTCAGTCTCTGAGGGGTTTTTAAGAGGACCTGTCATTTAAGGCCTGAGGAACTTCCGCCTTCTGTAGGTTGATGTATTCATGGCTAACGTTTGTGTTTTGTGTCCCCCACAGGAGCTGAGCGGGTTGGGATCTCGTAAGAGTTTACTAAACCAGTACGTAGCTTCAGTTTACATTGTATCAGAAAAAGATCCGAGTGATACTTTACATGTAGAGTGTAGACCAGTCCTGGTTGTACACGACGTGTTTTATGTGTGATATTTATACATTGATGGAAGAAGAAGGTTTTACATTTCCTCTTATTACTGGACATAAATGACCAGCTTGGCTGATGGAAGTTTCTGTAGGAAAGGAAATGAAAGTGAAATGTGCAAAAGTGCATTAAAACTAACCATACAAAATACTTAGAATTATTTCATGTACTTCTGTTTACCCTCCAGATCTGAGATCCATGTTATAGAGAGAGCCATGACCAGAACTAATCCCCATCACTGTCTAACAATACACTGTGACAGCTTACAGCGTTTATTAACCTCTTCCCGCCCAGCCTACTGTAAAATGACAGCTGGGTGGGAGCACTTTGTTGTGCTGAGAGGGCATCCTCCGAGTGCCTTGGATGTGCCCCACAAGCCGCGCTCCGAGGAGATCTGTCACCCGCTGTGTCCGCCAGTTACATTGGATGACTAATCAGTGTACCGGCCCCGGTACCATGTAATCGCTGTGACCAATCAAAGCAGATCACATGACCTTTGTACACCTTGAAAGGCTTTGTTACATGCCATTCATTGTGTTCTGTTGTGATGAGCTCTGGATGTGGAACTCTCTTCCACAATCAGTGGTGTCAGCAGGAAGTATGGCTTTAAAAGACTCTTGAAAGTGCATCTTAGCGAACACAATATACGGGGATATGGGAAATGATTATCTACACAAACTCACACCAACACTGGATGGACTATTGTCTTCAACCTTACCCACTATGTCACTTTGATTGGTCACAGTCATCACATGGTACAGACAGGGCCAATCGCAGCTAATCACAATAGTAAACACTGAAAGAGGAATTTTCATTCAGAAAAAATGGTTGCTTAGAACTGTAAAATGCAGTGTTAAGTAATCATAGTGTGTAAAAACAAAAAAAAAATCCTGATCACCTCCCCAGAGATGTACAGTGTTACTATGGTAACATAGTATTGCTCTGGTCACTGAATGTAAATAAAAAAAAAGTAACAAAAAATTGAATATATATATAATTTTTTACACATTGTCCCTGATCACTGCACTGGTGACGGTATGCAAACATGTTTTTTTTTTAATTCATTTTCCAAAAAATTGTGACAAATTACAACTTCAAAAAACTGGCAGTGCCTCTTACTAAATACCTCAGGGTATTAGTACTGGGGGTGATTTGGGGGTATTTGTACTGGGGGGGGTGATTTGGGGGGTATTTGTACTGGGGGTGATTTGGGGGGTATTTGTACTGGGGGGGGTGATTTGGGGGGTATTTGTACTGGGGGGGTGATTTGGGGGGTATTTGTACTGGGGGGGGGTGATTTGGGGGGTATTTGTACTGGGGGGGGGGTGATTTGGGGGGGTATTGTACTGGGGGGGGGGGGTGATTTGGGGGGTATTTGTACTGGGGGGTGATTTGGGGGGTATTTGTACTGGGGGTGATTTGGGGGTATTAGTACTGGGGGGTGATTTGGGGTATTTGTACTGGAGGGGTATTTGTACTAGGGGGTGATTTGGGGGTATTTGTACTGTCCTGACATTTTGGGGGTTCAAGAAATGAGTTTGGCTGTCAGTACATCGGGATTGGTGGATTATCAGATATATATATATCCCATAGTTTGTGGTCTCTTTAACTCTACAGACTAAATAATATTCACTGATTTGGGTTATTTTCACCAAAGAAATGGAGCAGAATATATTTTGGCCGAAATTTATGAAAAAAGATTATTTATTTGCTAAATTTTATAATGGAAACGAAGAAAAAAATGTATTTTAAAATTTTCAATCTTCTTTTTTTTTTGCAAAAAATAAAAAAACCAAAGTGGTGATTAAATACCACCAAAAGAAAGTTCTGTTTGTGTGAAATAAAATGATAAAAATGTCCTATATGTACCGTGTTACATGACCGCGCAATTGTCATTCAAAGTGTGAGAGTGCTGAAAGGTGAATATTGGCCTGGGCAGGAAGGGGGGGGGGGGGGAGTGCCGGCATTGAAGACGGTAAAACCCATTAAATGTGATTTATAATCTGTAGGACCCCCTTTACCTGCTGTCAGAGCTGCTGACTCTTCCTTTTCAGAAGATTACATTTAATATATGGGAAAGGACGCTTCTTCTATGGGGTGGGGTGACTTTTGTGGCCTTGCAGGGTCTGCCTGGAGCCACCACTACATGCGCGCTCCCAGCAGAGACCGCCCCCAACTACATGCGCGCTCCCAGCAGAGACCGCCCCCCACTACATGCGCGCTCCCAGCAGAGACACCCCCCCACTACATGCGCGCTCCCAGCAGAGACCCCCCCCATTACATCCGCGCTCCCAGCAGAGAGACCCCCCCCCACTACATGTGCGCTCCCAGCAGACACACCTCCCCACTACATGCGCGCTCCCAGCAGAGACCGCCCCCCATTACATGCGCGCTCCCAGCAGAGACCGCCCCCCATTACATGCGCGCTCCCAGCAGAGACCCCCCCATTACATGCGCGCTCCCAGCAGAGACCCCCCCCATTACATGCGCGCTCCCAGCAGAGACCCCCCCCCATTACATGCGCGCTCCCAGCAGAGAGAGACCCCCCCCCACTACATGCGCGCTCCCAGCAGACACACCTCCCCACTACATGCGCGCTCCCAGCAGAGACCGCCCCCCATTACATGCGCGCTCCCAGCAGAGCCCCCCCCACTACATGCGCGCTCCCAGCAGAGACCCCCCCCACTACATGCGCGCTCCCAGCAGAGAGACCCCCCCCACTACATGCGCGCTCCCAGCAGACACACCTCCCCACTACATGCGCGCTCCCAGCAGAGACCCCCCCATTACATGCGCGCTCCCAGCAGAGAGACCCCCCCCCACTACATGCGCGCTTTCAGCAGAGACACCCCCACTACATGCGCGCTCCCAGCAGACACACCTCCCCACTACATGCGCGCTCCCAGCAGAGACCCCCCCATTACATGCGCGCTCCCAGCAGAGAGACCCCCCCCCACTACATGCGCGCTCTCAGCAGAGACACCCCCACTACATGCGCGCTCCCAGCAGACACACCTCCCCACTACATGCACGCTCCTAGCAGAGAACCCCCCCACTACATGCGCGCTCCCAGCAGAGACCCCCCCCCCCACTACATGCACGCTCCCAGCAGAGACCCCCCCCCATTACATGCGCGCTCCCAGCAGAGAGAGACCCCCCCCACTACATGCGCGCTCCCAGCAGACACACCTCCCCACTACATGCGCGCTCCCAGCAGAGGCGCGCCCCCCACTACATGCACGCTCCTAGCAGAGAACCCCCCCACTACATGCGCGCTCCCAGCAGAGACCCCCCCCCCCACTACATGCACGCTCCCAGCAGAGACCCCCCCCCCCACTACATGCGCTTTTCCAGCAGAGACCCCCATGCACAGGTTGCACAGAGACGCTGTTCACTCACAATACAGCTGCTTCACCCCCCCAGCTCCTGATCTGACATCTGTTTGCCTGATCTGGGCTCCAGCGTGTTGATTAATATGCAGTGCAGGAGGTGGTGCTTCATTAATGATCACTGTGAATGATCCCCAGACGGAATTTCAGGGAAACTCTGTGTGAGTGACAGCGGCGGCTCCAGTTTTTGAAGGGGGGGGGGTATTTGCAAATGAATTTTAGGAAATTTTAAATAACACTTTCAAAGGTATATTTAAAGCATTGTGATGTCACCACCTCTTCACCTCGTCCAATCCGAGAACATTTTGCCTTCATTCAAAAAATGCGAAGCACTCTGTATGACGGAGAGCCCCCCCCACCCCTTCCCCCCCCCCCCCAGTATTCACAATGCATCAGGCCGGCTGCTCAGAATGGGACCTGCAAGCAAGTGGGGATCACTGTAGTAGTAGGTTCTTCTTCAGTGGATTGTAAATATAGAATTACATTGGAAGAAAACTGGAACCGTATAGAAATAGACAATGCTTGAAATTCTTTAACAGACTAAAAGTTGGCAAACAAATCGCCATTATCAGGGTTTACATACAATTTAGGAGTTCAATTGTTGCACCTCCTATAATATTTAGGATGACACAGCAGTATTGTCTGCTTTCTGTTGCTGCTACAAAACATACAAAAGAATCGGGATGTGCGTATAACTCAATGCTGTGTTATATTTACTGGTGATCTGTATACAGACTGGATCTCTGTTGTGATTGGTTGGTAATAGACCTGATAGGTTTTGTACAGTGTGACTCCCAGTAATGGAGGTATATCTGGCTCTGTTCTAGGTGTATTGAGGAACGTTATAAGGCGATCTGTCATGCCGCCCGGACGCGTTCCGTCATCTCCCTGGGAATCGCCTGCTTTAAAGAGCTGCCAGAAAAGGTGAGCAGTGATTGGTGGAATGTGATGTGTTTATACTTTTCACCCTCAAAAGCTCTTCTCACATGGATCAGCTGAATTCACTGTGTGCATATTGTATGAAAAAAGTGATTGCACCAGTTCTCACTCCGCCCAGCTCCAGCCAGCACTCTTCATGGAGCGCCCTGCACTTTCTTCTTTTTTTTTTTTTATATAGTGTATTAGAGCTGCACGATTCTGGATAAAAGGAGAATCATGATTTTTTTTTTTTTTTGCTTAGAATAAAGATCATGATTCTCGGCGTAACCTCGTCCTTCACATTATACAAGAAAATTGGGCTAACTTTACTGTTTATTTTTAATTAATTGAAGTGTATTTCTTCCCAAAAAATTGCATTTAAAGGACCGCTGTGCAAATACAGTGCGACAATAAAGATTGCAATGACCACCATTTTATTCCCTAGGGTCTCTCCTAAAAAATTTTATATATATATATATATATATATAATGTTTGGGGGTTCTGGGTAATTTTCTAGCAAAAAATACTGATTTTTTAACTTGTAAGCAACAAATATCAGAAAAAGGCTACAGCCTCGTACACATGATCAGATTTCACACAAAAGTCCAAAGTACAAACTCGCATGTTCGGAATCAATGCTCACCAAACACAACATTAGCAGAAGGTGCCCAAAGGGTGGCGCTCAAAAGCTGAAATTCCATGTAGTATGTCACTGCGTTCGTGTTTGTTGGCCGACAATTGTGTGCCGTTAGTATGCAAGACAAAATCCAAGCACACGCCCTTCGGACAAAAGTCTGACGCTTTGTCTGTCGAAAATCCAATTGTGTGTATGAGGCTTTAGTCTTTAAAGGTGAACTTACACTGGACCCTCTCCCCATCCCCCGAGTCCCGCTGACCTTGAGTGCCGCGATCTCCTGCTGTGACATCGTAAAGCCGCTTTACTGGTCCGGGGATTTGAAATCCCCACAGCTTAATCTTTTAAACCTCGTAAAGGTACATATGGGAGGCATTCTAATTGGTTGGCACCGTTACAGGGACGGCGGCGACCAATCAGCGTGCGTGGCCTGTCCTGTCAGTAGGGGGAGAAGAGGAAAGAAAGCCGCAGGGATTTCAAACCCCCGGACCGGTAAAGCGGTTACACGATGTGCCACAGCGGGAGATCGCGGCACTCAAGGTCAGCGGGAATTGGGGGGGGTCCAGAGTAAATTCACCTTAAAGATTTTCTGTGAAGGTAAACTTACACTTTAAAGCGGCATTCCACCCAAAAGTGGAACTTCCGCTTTAAGCACTCCTCTCCACATTTGGCGTGTCATTTTTTTTGGGGTGGGGAGTGGGTGACTACTTTAGAGAGGGACTTCCCGTCTTACTTCCTCCTTCCGCCCACAGGCCACCTAGGTGACTCCTCCTCTTCCCCTAGGCATTCCCTCCCTCTCGGCAGTCTTCTGGGACACGTGACAGGTCCCAGAAGATTGCCTGTCCACTGGGAGAGCGCCGCGTGATTCGCGCATGCGCAGTCCGTGCCAGGCCTTGAAGCCACAAGCTGTCACGGCTGGGTGCCCACAGTTCCAATGGATGCGGAGAGGGAGAGGAGTGAGGCTCCGTGCGGCTGCATCCATGGACCGTGGAACAGGTAAGTGTCTGTTTATTAAAAGTCAGCAGCTAAACTTTGTAGCTACTGACTTTTAATAATTCGAAAAAAAAAAAGCGCCTGGAATTCTGCTTTAAGTGGTTAAAGAGGAGCTCCGCCCACTGCTGAAAAAAATGTAAAAACCAGCAGCTACACATACTCTACACACACTGTACACATACTCTACATACACTGTACACATACTCTACATACACTGTACACATACTCTACACACACTGTACACATACTCTACATACACTGTACACATACTCTACACACACTGTACACATACTCTACACACACTGTACACATACTGTACACATACTGTACACACACTCTACACACACTCTACACACACTCTACACACACTCTACACACACTCTACACACACTGTACACATACTCTACACATACTCTACACATACTCTACACACACTCTTCACATACTGCAGCTGCTGGCTTTAAACAATAGGACACTTACCTGTCCTGGAGTCCAGAAATGTCGGCACTGCAGCTGATGTTTCCATGGGCTGTCGGGTTCTGCCGCCACCATTTCAGGGAAGGAAACCCAGCAGTGTAGCCTTATGGCTTCACGCCAGGAACCCTACTGCGCATGCGTGAGGCTCCGCTCCTCTCTCCTGCTGGCCCGGCGACAGGGGGAAGAGGAGGGAGCCCAGCCGTGACGTCAATATCCGCGGCTGTGGCTCCCGGAAGTGGGAACAGGATAGATAGGATAGGTTACAAGACAGGTATCTTGTCCCCCTCGCCCCCGAAAGGTGCCAATTGTGGCACCGGAGAGGGGGGGAGGAAACAAATGAGCGGAAGTTCCACTTTTGGGTGGAACATCGCTTTAAACTGACCTCATCAAGAACCAAATGTTACAATGTTTCTTTTTATCTCAGCGCTGAGCAATGTTGTGATGAACTTGGCAGGTTGCTTTTTTTTTTTTTTTTTTTTGACAGCTGTCAGGTGTGATCAGAGAACGGCTCTGCACTGAATCGTGGAAATGCCAGATTAAAATTGTGCGATTAATTGTGCAGCTCTATAGTGTATACATAACATTTTATCTGCATTCTTTGGTCTCTTAGACCATGGGGTCCTCTTCCTCCAGTGGTGGATGGATCCTTGAATCCAGCACCGTATCATTGTGAGGTCTAAAGTGTTCTCCAAGTCCAGGGTGTCCTAATGGGGCTGTCTTGGTAGATGGGTCCTTTGTGAAATCCTAGACAAAGAGTAAGTGGATTAAACAATTCCAGGCTTTATTCAAACTAGAAGATCAAAGTGCTGAGTGGGCGGTACAAGAGATGAGATGAGTAGTGCAGCCAAAGCTGCGTTATTTTATATATATATTTTTTTTACAGCCACAAGGCAAGTAATATAAATATACTGGAAGTGGCTTTAAAGTAGACCTGAAAAACTGAAGATTTACTGTATTATAGGGAGCATCTAGAAATGCCAAGTGTACCTTTTTTTTTTTTTGTCGGCAATTCCTGCTGAAAAACCCAGTGCTAGGCCCCCATGTTCTGTATCCTCATAACTGTCTGTCTGCACCGTAGTGACATCACCTTCTCCTCAATGTTCTCCTTCCTGGTGAGGAAAGCTGTACCTGAGAACATGCAGTGCAAGGATCTCTCTGCTTCTGCTTTATCCGTTCTGTAGATCTGTTCTCTGTCTATTTCTAATGCTTCATCATTACCCCTCCAGTCATCGGGGGTGCAGGATTTGACATGAGGAAGTAAAAATCTGTCTTTACCAAGATGTCCGCCTCCACAAATGCCTCATTTCCACTGAGCGGTTCGGTTCGGTTTTGAGTGTTTCCATTATGAAAGCAGCCCATACAACCGAACCATTCTGGGTCCTGCTTCATTCAGATGTGGGGCCATAGAAAATGGTACAGTTCAGTTAGGGCGGAGCTACGATACATTCCACTGATTGGCGGACGTGTGACGCCAGGCTAGGCATTTTTTTCTAAACCCACGTATGACACCTGGCGGTCCCACTTGCAGTGGAAACACTCACCTGAATAGGCCGGACCATTCTAGTCCTTCCAAACTGTATCGACCCAAACTGCTCAGTGGAAAGGAGGCAAAAGAGACGCCGTGCAGAACAAGGCCATGGTAAGCCAGTGATGGGGAAAGGATGAGCTGCAGGAAGAGAAGAAGAAATTTGGGTTGTCCCGATACCGAGCATTTGTGCAAGTATTTGTACTCGCACAAATGCTCCCGATGCCAGATTCGATACCTGGAACCGGAAGTCGGCGGGCGGAGCGGAGATCGGTCTGGCAGCAGTGGAACACGGGGGTAGGCTGGCCGGGGCAGGGCGCCGCCGCATATTCCGCCCAAAACAGTGACAGGAGCCGTCACATTCGGTACAGGAAGTGACGTTCCGAGTCTCCGGAGGGTAAACATCACAACACCATCTTGGTACACCCTGCACACTCAGCTGCAGTAAGCCAGCAGCGGACATCTTGTTACACCCAGCCCATATAGTTCAGATGTTTACGTTCCTTGTGATAGCAATAAAAGTCATCGTTTTTTTTAAAACTGGACAGTGCACTGGACCTCCTCTGTAACTCTATACTGGTAAACATGAATTTTTTTTTTTAAGCGTCACTTATGGAGATTTTTAAGTACCGTAGTTTGTCGACATTCCACGAGCGTGTGCAATTTTAAAGCGTGTTAGGTATCTATTTACCCAGCGTAACATCTCACAATATAAAAAAAAAATTGGGCTAACTTTACAGTTTAGTGTGATTTGTTGTTTTTTTTTTTGTTTTTTTTTTCTTCATGAAACCGTTTTTCCCCAAAAAAACGCGTTTGAAAAATTGCTGCGCAAATACCATGTGATGTAAAAAGTTGCAACGATCGCCATTTTTATTTCCTAGAGTCTCTGCTAATATATATATATATATATATAATGTTTAGGGGTTCTAAGTAATTTTTCTAGCAAAAAATACTGATTTTAACCACTTCCATACCAGGCCTATACTGTCACTCCTCTCCTACATGTAAAAATCATCATTCTTTTGGAAAATCACTCGGAACCCCCAAATATTATACATTTTTTTTTTTTTTTTTTTAGCAGAGACTCTAGGGAATAAACAACGATCGTTGCAACTTTTTACGTCACATGGTGTTTGCGCAGCAATTTTTCAAAAGCGTTTTTTGGGGGAAAAACTGTTAAATGAATTAAAAAGAAAAACTAAACTAAAATTAGTCCATTTTTTATTTTTTTTGTATAATATGAAAGATGATGTTACACTGAGTAAATAGATACCTCACATGTCACGCTTTAAAATTGCGCACACTCGTGGAATGGCGCCAAACCCTTAGTACTTAAAAATCTACATAGGAGACGCTTTAACATTTTTTACAGGTTACCAGTTTAGCGTTAAAGAGGAGATCTTGGGCTAGAATTATTGCTCTCGCTCTAACGCATGCAGTGATACGTCACATGTGTGATTTAAACGCCTTTACACATGTAGGCGGGCCTTGCGTATGCGTTCGCTTCTATCTTCAAGCACATGGGGGCTGCTTTAATTTTTTTTTTTTTACACTTTTTCTCTACATTTTTTTTCTTTTCTTTTTTTTTTTTCTATTACAAGGAATGTAAACATCCGTTGTAATAGGATTGGTGTGTGACAGGTCCTCTATGGAGAGATATGGGGTCTATAATGAATGTAAACATCCCATGTGACAGTAATAGGAGGTGACAGGTCCTCTTTATGGAGAGATCTGGGGTCTATAATGAATGTAAACATCCCATGTGACAGTAATAGACGGTGACAGGTCCTCTTTATGGAGAGATCTGGGGTCTATAATGAATGTAAACATCCCATGTGATAGTAATAGGTGGTGACAGGTCCTCTATGGAGAGATATGGGGTCTATAATGAATGTAAACATCCCATGTGACAGTAATAGGAGGTGACAGGTCCTCTTTATGGAGAGATCTGGGGTCTATAATGAATGTAAACATCCCATGTGACAGTAATAGGGGGTGACAGGTCCTCTTTATGGAGAGATCTGGGGTCTATAATGAATGTAAACATCCCATGTGACAGTAATAGGAGGTGACAGGTCCTCTTTATGGAGAGATCTGGGGTCTATAATGAATGTAAACATCCCATGTGACAGTAATAGGGGGTGACAGGTCCTCTATGGAGAGATGTGGGGTCTATAAGACCTCAGATCTCTCCTCCAGGCTGGAAGGACAGAGATCCAAAAAAATTAAAAATGAAAGATTTCCCTTTCTTTCCAGCTGAGTTCTCTGCTTTGTTTACTTCCGCCGGCTGGATGTGATGTCATAATGTCGCGCCTGGGCCTCCGAAGATCATATGGACTGGGGACCATCTGGTCACTGGAAATCTCTATGATCAATGTCCGGCGGCGGGGGATTCATTCTTCAGCTCACAGATTGTACGGGCAAGTCGGGAGAAGCACCTGAGGGCAGCGGGGCAGCACTGCCTGTAAGAACGATCAGGTGGCTGAACTGCCGTCATGATTAATCTTATGGTGCACAGAATCGCCGGCTGTAAAAGATGATATCCGGATGATTTCTGCAGCTGCACCCATCATTCAGATATCCCCACTCAAAGTCAATGACGTTATATGACATCCTTGGGCTGGAAGTGGTTAACGTGTAAACAACAAATGTCAGAAACAGACTTGGTCCTTCAGTACATCTTCCTTTTATAAGCTTTTAAGTGAGTTTCATCATAGATGGCTGCATCCTTGTGGAGTGGCTATGCAGAGTGGAGATGGAGGAGTGTCAGAAACCATGAAATCAGGCCCAGACAGAAGTACAGTTAAATCACACTTGTTTAATAAGAAAAGTAAAAAGAACAAACGTAGTCAAAACATAGCCAGAGTTCAGTAACCGGAACGGATAATCAGCCAAGCCAGAAGTCAGGGATCAATGTAGTGAAACAACAAGCAGGATCCGGAACCAGAAGGGATGTCAGCAAAGCAAGTCTTGAACAGGAATGCAGGAGATAGTTTCTGTGATGTTGACCAAGGCGAAGGCAGAGATCCTCTGGACTGGACGGCTTAAGTAGGCAGGACTGACGAGCAGGATATCATCAACAGGTGAGTCACTGTGGAGAGAGATGGGAGCTGGAAATTAACCAACAGATGAGCGGCCAGCTCAGAGAAGGAAGGGCTGAGCCCAGACCTGACAAGGAGACAGACCCCTCCCCTGATACCCCACTATACAGGATGGATAACTTTGTCCTACCTCAGGGCGCCTCTAAAGCTCTGGAATCTTCCATAATATCGCCCTCATGACCTCTAATAACTCTCTTGTTCTCTAATAATGACTTGTAATAACTCTTCCTCTTCCGTGGTTTGTGAGATATGTAACCGCCGCGATGTCTGTTGGAGGAGAAGGATATTACACAACGCAGACCGTTTGTCAGAATTTCTAAACGTTTGTCCCCTGGCTGGGCTGCATATCGATCGTCTTCTGTACTTTCCCAGCTGTTTGATTCTGGATGATGATTGGATAGATTGTGGAATGTTCCGCGAGCGATGATTGCCGCCCTTCTTTTATTAAACTGCCTTAACTGATCATTATTGACCTGACCTGACCCCTCCAGATCCCTCCATCCGATGGCCTCGGCCTCCGGCGTTTGTTTACTTTCAGCTCTGCGAGGCTTTTACTGTCCCATAGACGTCATTCATCCCCCGTCCTATAGAAGTCTATGGGGCACTCATACATAGGTATGGCCGGGCAGTGCTGGATGTAAGTAAATTGGGGGGTGGAGCCCGTTGGATCAAGCTAAGTGTGCATCCGTGGGGGGGGGGGGATGGGTTAGTTCAGGGCACATGGGGTATAAAGGATTAGTGCACTTTCTCTTAAAGGAGAAGTACGGGGGAAAGCTGGTTTGGCTGCACTCCTCCCGGGGATCACAGGAGTGGATTTCGCTCAGCACTCCTGTGACCCGTTTTTCTGCAGGCGGAGGGCGGAAGCTCGCTGTCAGCTGATGTCACAGAGCCGGTCCAGGCTGGGGAAAGATTGCGACAATATGGTCTGGATCCGCCCACAACCCTGGACCGGCACCCGGCTCCGCCTCTTGGCCAGCTGCTCCCGCCCCTCCACAGCCCAGCGCTCCAGTAAGCGGGAGGGGGGCGGGGGCAGAGCAGAGACTGATTGTTACCAGCTCTTTGTTCGATCGCTCGGTTCTCAGTCTTCGAGCCGACGGGCCACAGATGCTGCATCCACCTTGGTAAGTATGATTCTTCCAACAAAAAAAAACAACTATACTTTTTTCAAAGTGGTTGTAAACCTTCTATATACACCCAGTGAAGTGACTGACCTCGGGTGATACACAGAGATAAAACAAATCCTCCTACATAAGTTGTACCTGTTTATCTGCAGTCTTGTCTCTTCTTCATCCGTTCAAATAGCTGAATTTATAAGCTTATCTGAGAGTTAAAAAAAAAATAGAGGTGGAGAGTTGAAGTTACACTCCGCAGAGCTCAGTGAGGAGAGCTCTGAGAGCTGATTGGAGGGAGGAGACGCCTGTAACTGAGGTTCAGTTTTAGTTTATTTTGGGGGGAGGGCAGAGCGAATATTCATTATTTGTTTACTATTTTTTTAAAAATCGGTGTGCGTTCCCACTTCCGAAATCCTCGCCTAGGATGACACCACTTACGAGCCTCGCAGGATGCGTCGCATGTCCCAGGAGGCTGCAGGACCGGTCACAGAGCGCTACGTGAGCTCTTGCATGCGCAGCGGGGGGGGGGGGAGGGGGTCTGGCCATGATTCCTGAGAAAGCTACAGGTGCCCCCCCCCAATATTCAACATGGTGGTGCCAGGGACCCATGGTGGTAAGAAGTGGCTACCAGAGGACCACGCTGGGCTCCAGACCCGGCACATTACCCTAATATGTATTATAACACCTTCCAGTATCAACAAACCCCAATTATACGGAGTGAGCTTTGTGTCATTTTGTTTACTTTTATTCTGATGGGGCAACACAGACAGTCTGTATTTCACGTGCTTAAACAAGCGGTTCCCTGGTGTGAGGTAAGCAGCCTGGCTCTTATAGGCCAACAAAGCACCAATCAGAGTAGTCTGGAGCTGACGTCCGCCATGTTTATCTTCTTGTCTCTATAGGGGAAGAATGTCTACTTATCACAGATCTACAACCTGACATTGCTGTGTATGGAGGATTACACCATCGAGCCGCAGTCTGTGCAATTCCTCGTCCAACACGGATTCGACTTCAATAAACAATATTCCTGCGGGATCCCTTACTACAAAGGCAACGACAAGGTGACTGCAACCAAACCCCCCCCTCCCCATAGTCTTCCTCCATAGTCTTCCTCCATAGTCTTCCTCCATAGTCTTCCTCCATAGTCTTCCTCCTCCATACTTTCTTCCTCCTCCATACTTTCTTCCTCCTCCATACTTTCTTCCTCCTCCATACTTTCTTCCTCCATGGTCTTCCTCCATGTTCTTCCTCCATAGTCTTCCTCCTCCATACTTTCTTCCTCCTCCATACTTTCTTCCTCCATACTTTCTTCCTCCATACTTTCTTCCTCCATACTTTCTTCCTCCATAGTCTTCCTCCATGGTCTTCCTCCATGGTCTTCCTCCATGGTCTTCCTCCTCCATACTTTCTTCCTCCTCCATACTTTCTTCCTCCATACTTTCTTCCTCCTCCATACTTTCTTCCTCCATACTTTCTTCCTCCATACTTTCTTCCTCCATGGTCTTCCTCCATGGTCTTCCTCCATGGTCTTCCTCCATGGTCTTCCTCCATGGTCTTCCTCCATGGTCTTCCTCCACGGTCTTCCTCCACAGTCTTCCTCCACAGTCTTCCTCCATAGTCTTCCTCCATGGTCTTCCTCCATGGTCTTCCTCCTTGGTCTTCCTCCATGGTCTTCCTCCATGGTCTTCCTCCATGGTCTTCCTCCATGGTCTTCCTCCATAGTCTTCCTCTTTCCTTTTCCCCTTTTTCCTCCCATTTCTTCATTTTGTCTTCCTCGTCCCTCTAATGTGAAACATTGTACAAGAGCGCAGGACCTCCAAAATAGTTTATTATAAAATGGTGATCTACTCACAAAAGCAGAATAAAACCAAGCTAGACAAAAAGCAGCAAACCAGCAAGTGAGATGGGCATCCCCACCGATGCCACACAATGGAGAAAGCTTACGCGTTTCGGGGGGGACTATAGCTCTGAGGAAGGGGGGTCTGGTCTCCCAAAACGCGTAAGCTTTCTCCATTGTGTGGCGTCGGTGGGGATGCCCATCTCACTTGCTGGATTGCTGCTTTTTGTCTAGCTTGGTTTTATTCTGATTTTGTGAGTAGATCACCATTTTATGATTTAACAATAAATTATTTTGGAGGTCCTGCACTCGGGGTGTTTTCTGAAGATCGCCCAGTTTTGCTGCATCGCTGAGATCCTGACGTGCCGCAGTCCCTGAGTGAAGTTCCTGGGTCTGAGTGCTGGATGCTCTTTTTACTTTGTCTCTTTAAATCAGGGGTAGGCAACTTCGGCCCTCCAGCTGTGGTGAAACTACAAGTCCCATGAGACATTGCAAGACCCCGACAATCACAGGCATGACTCCTAGAGGCAGAGGCATGATGGGATTTGTAGTTTCACCACAGCTGGTTGCCTACCCCTGATTTAAAGGATATGTAAAGATTTGGTTTAAAAAAAACAAACATGTCATACTTACCTCCTCTGTGCAGTTGGTTTTACACAGAACAGCCCCGATCCTCCTCTTCCGGGGTCCCTCAGCGGGGCTCCTGGCTCCTCCTCTTCTCGTGTGCCCCGTCAGAGAAGCGCTCTCCCTGGGGGCACCTATGTGGGCTCACTCCTGAGTAAGGATGAGCGCCGGCGTGTTCGCACAATCTACGTGAAGAGCCAGGAAGTTGGTGCTGCGCTAATCACAGGCAGTGAGACATTGTCCGATGTGCGGCTGCAGAGATCAGGAAATGTCTCACTTCCTGTGATCTGCGCTGTGCCGACTTCCTGGCGGGCTCTCCACGTGGATTGTGCGAACACACCGGAGCTCATCCTTACTCCTGAGTCCTGCTGCATCCATTGACACAGACAGCAACACTCAGCCCACCCCCCGGCTCCCGAATCATTTGATTGACAGCAGCAGGAGCCAATGGGTGCGCTGCTATCAATCTACCCAATCAGGACCTGAGACATGCCCGTCCCCGACGGATTCAGGTAAGTAAAAAGGGGGGGCTGCATCACAGGAGGATTTTCACCTTAATGCAAAGAATACAAACCATGAAGGTGTACAACCCCTTTTAATGAACAGATATTTGCTTGCAGTTTAACCACTTAAACTCTGGAAGGTTTTACCCCCCCCCCTTTCATGACCAGGCCATTTTTTGCTAGTCAGCACTGCGCTGCTTTAACTGGTAATTGCCCGGTCACAAGCTTTACCCAACCCAAATTTATTTAATTTTTTTCACACAAATAGAACTTTCTTTTGGTGGTATTTGATCACCTCTGCTTTTTTTTTTAATTTTTTTATTCTATAAATAAAGATCGGAAATTTTGAAAGAAAAAAAAAAAAAAAAAAAAAAAAAAACAACTTTTTACTTTTCTATAAAACCTCCCCAATAAAAAAACAAAAAACGAATTTCTTCATAAATTTTGGCCACAATGTATTCTGCTCCATGTCTTTGGTATAAAAAATCCCAATAAGTGTTTATTGATTGTGTGAAAGTTTTTTAGCGTCTTCAAACTATGAGATGTACTGGAATGATTATTTTTTTTTATGCTACTAATGGTGGAGATCAGCGATTTATAACAGGACTGCGATATTGTGGGGGCAATCTGACACTAACTGATGCTGAGGGGAACTAATGAAGACCCCTTTCACACTGAAGACAGTTTTCAGGTGTTTTAAAGCTAAAAATAGCGCCCCTCGTGTCTCCCCATTGTGAGAGCCGAGTGTTTCCACACCGGGGCAGTGCTTGCCGAACGGTAAAAAAAGTCCTGCAAGCAGTGTCTTTGGGGTGGTTTTGGGAGCTCTGTATATGAAAAGCTCTTCGGAAGCACACGGGTGGTTTTAACCCTTTCTTCTAGCGGGGGTTAAAAGCGTCCTGCTATTGGCCGAAAAGCACCACTAAAACGAGCAGCGCTTTACCGCCAACGAGGCCGCGGCTACAGTGTGAAAGTAGCCTAACTGCCACTGACCTCGCCAGTGACCTCGCCACTGACCTCGCCACTGACCTCGCCACTGACCTCACCAGTGACATCGCCACTGACCTCGCCACTGACCTCACCACTGACCTCATTACAGTGACCTCGCCACTGACCTCGCCACTGACCTCACCACTGACCTCACCACTGACATCATTACAGTGACCTCGCCACTGACCTCACCACTGACCTCACCACTGACATCACCACTGACATCATTACACTGACCTCGCCACTGACCTCGCCACTGACCTCACCACTGACCTCGCCAGTGACATCATTACAGTGACCTCGCCACTGACATCATTACAGTGACCTCGCCACTGACCTCGCCACTGACCTCACCACTGACCTCACCACTGACCTCACCACTGACCTCACCACTGACCTCACCACTGACCTCACCACTGACCTCACCACTGACCTCACCACTGACCTCACCACTGACCTCACCACTGACATCATTACAGTGACCTCGCCACTGACCTCGCCAGTGACATCCATTACAGTGATCGGTGCTAATCATATGCACTGTCACTACTAAAGACACTGACTGGGAAGGGGATAAACATCTAGGGGTGATCAAAGGGTTAACGGTGTGCCTAACCAGTGTTTGTGTGCCGCTTTTACTGACGATCTTGTTTTCATTCCCTGCTTAGCAACATGAGATCCCCCGGTCACTGAACACAGCTCTGTGTTGTTTACATTCACAGAGCTTTGTTTGGGAAAGATCAGAGCCGATCAGCGGGTTCTGGCGGTCAATCATTGGCCGGGGCTCTGTGATTGGCATGTGCCGTGGTGAATCCCAGCACAGCTGGGCTGGCTGGCTGGCGGGCGGGCACGTGCACTCCCTGCCCGAGTGCGCAGAGCGCATACGAAGTATGTGATCCAGTGCAGGGAGGCGGCTTTGCCGCCGTACATCCTAGTGATGCGATTGACAAGCGATTAACCTCCCATGTAACGCAAGTGTGCAGCGGCAAAACAGGGCGGACTTTAACGCCCACGTGCCACATACAGGTGTCTACGGGTGACAGAGGTTTCTGTGCTGAGAACATGCTTGGTGCGCGCTCCCAGTACAGAGACCGAACTGTCCGCTAATGATCGGGAACCAACGGGACCAACTGCTGATCATGGGACCACTGACAGCCAATCACGGTTGTCACATGACCAGGCAGACCTTCCCGCCCCCCCCCCCCCCGTGTGTATGAGCTCAGTTAAAGTAACGCCGGGGCGGCTGAAGTAAAGGTTTTGTCTGTTGTATTGGTTTGTAATCAGAACTATTTGGTGACCTGGAAAGTGTGTTTTATATTATGTGTGCCTAGATGTGTATAAATCCTGAATAATAATCTCCTCCTCTGTGCAGGGCGATGAGCGGCGTCTGCAGAGCGTCCGCACCCTCTTCCTGGAGCTTCTCCAGGCCCGGAAGCCTCTCATCCTCCACAACGGCCTGATAGACTTGGCTTTCCTCTATCAGAGCTTCTACGCTCAGCTCCCCGAGAAGATCATGAACTTCGTGGCCGACCTCTCGGAAATGTTCCCGGCCGGCATCTACGACACCAAATACGCCTCAGAGTTTGAGACGCGCTTCACCGCCTCTTACCTGGAGTACGCCTATAAGAAATGGTGAGCTTTGGATTCTCCCAACTAACGGTCTCTGTTTAAGCTAACCGTAGATTTATTGGCTTTGGGGGTGGCCTGTCAAACATCTGTGAAAAGCGATGTGAGCATAGATTTGCTTTTCAGAGGAGTGGCAGTCCTTGTTGCTTGTGTGAACAAGCCTGTAGGCTAAATCTTCACATTCCAGGGTCAGAACTTTGAAACATGCGGCATGGCACTGCACAGAAGAACACCTAACCTCTGTAGTGTAAGAACTGACACTTCCTGTGAGGAAACCACATATCCCACAATCCCCTGGTCTCTTAGTCTAGTGCTCTGCAGAGGAGTGCTGAATAATTAGATCTGACACAGACACCACCAGGCGGGGCAATTAACAGAGAGCTCACCATGCCGTCTTTCATCACAATGGCACACCCACATTTGTGATACAACACAGAGGAAATGGCGAGGCGTGGATCGGACGCTAGTAGACCCAGAACAAGAGGTTGTTTGTCCCTTTAGTGCAGGGGTAGGCAACCTCGGCCCTCCAGCTGTGGTGGAACTACAAGTCCCATGAGACATTGCAGGACCCTGATAATCACATAGTGAATA
This sequence comes from Lithobates clamitans, assembly GCA_037952925.1. Lineage (NCBI taxonomy): Eukaryota > Metazoa > Chordata > Amphibia > Anura > Ranidae > Lithobates > Lithobates clamitans. The sequence goes on along the minus strand of JBBGZY010002751.1, from coordinate 454,602 downwards.
GGGACAAGCGAACCGGGATTATGGCTGAAGTGACTTCAGCCATAATCCCGGTATTTTTTATTTCTTTTTTTTTTTCGCCGGCAGGTGGCTTTCTCATAAAAGCGTTCCGAGCGGCTCATTAGCCGCTGGACTGCTTTCAGTGGCCATCCCCAACCCCCCTCCCACCTGTGTTTCTCGCGGCTTACCGTTCTTACCGGCTCGCCTGAGAAACCATCTGATGGTGCGACCGACTGGTCACAGAGGCAAACATAGACCTGATCATCTTTGATCACCTCTATGGCCTTGGAGGTATTTAAGTACCGTAGATTGTCGCCATTCCACAAGCGTGCGCAATTTTGACTCAAAAGTGTGACTTGTTGGGTATCTATTTACTCGGCGTAACTTCACCTTTTATATTTTCCCCAAAAATTGGGGTATATATTATGTTTTGTCATTTAATTTTTTTTAAATTCATTTAACCACTTCCCGCCCGGCCCATAGCAGATGACGGCCGGGCGGTGGTTCAGTTATCCTGACTGGGCGTCATATGATGTCCAGCAGGATAACATGCCGCCGCGCGCATGACACACCGCTACACCGATCTTGGTAAAGAGCCTCCGGCGGAGGCTCTTTACCACGTGATCAGCCGTGTCCAATCACGGCTGATCACGCTGTCAATAGGAAGAGCCATTGATCGGCTCTTCCTCACTCGCGTCTGACAGATGCGAGTAGAGGAGAGCCGATTGGCTGCTCTCCTGGCAGGGGGGGTCTGCGCTGATTGTTTATCAGCGCAGCCCCCCCTCAGATCACCACACTGGACCACCAGGGATCGCCACTAGGACCACCAGGACCACCAGGGAAGGGGCAACATGTGGATGGCCAGGTATGTACCCCATGGCCATCCACATGTGCCCAGTCACTGCCCAATCTGTGCCAATCAGTGCCCACAAATGGGCATTGATGCCCAGCAATGCCACCCTTAGGGGCATCAGTGCAAACAATCAGTGTCATTAGTGCCACCCATCAGTGTCCATCTGTGCCACCTGTCAGTGCCCATCCGTGCCCATCTGTGCCAACTATCAGTGCCACCCATAAGTACCCATCAATGCCACCTACGAGTGCCCATCGGTGCCACCTATGAGTACCCATCAGTGCCGCATACCAGTGCCACCTCATCAGTGCCGCCGCAGTATCAGTGCCCGTCAGTGCAGCCATATCAGTGCCCGTCAGTGCAGCCATATCAGTGCCCGTCAGTGCAGCCATATCAGTGCCCGTCAGTGCAGCCATATCAGTGCCCGTCATTGAAGAAGAAAACGTACTTATTTACAAAAAATTTTAACAGAAACAAAGAAAAAATTGTTTTTTTTCAAAATTTTCGGTCTTTTTTTATTTGTTGCCCAAAAAATAAAAACCACAGAGGCGATCAAATACCACCAAAAGAAAGCTCTATTTGTGGGAACAAAATGATAAAAAATTTGTTTGGGTACAGTGTTGTATGACCGCGTAATTGTCATTCAAATTGCGACAGCGCTGAAAGCTGAAAATTGGCCTGGGCAGGAAGGTGTCTAAGTGCCCCCCGGTATTGAAGTGGTTAAATGTGTATTTTTTCCCATAAAATTGTGTTTGAAAAAACGCTGCGCAAGTACCATGTGACATAAAAAAATTGCAACGATCGCCATTTTATTCACTATATAGATCTATATCTCTATATCTATCTATATCTATATCCATCTATCTATATATATATATATATATATATATATATATATATATAGCATAGTTATACTGTCATGTGAGGATATTATGGGACAGCAGACAGGCTGGAGGTTGTGTTGTGTTGGGTTCCCCCCCCCCATTCAAATGCTGCCCCTTTGTAAACCTTGGAACGTTGTTTTCTGTCTTGCAGCAAGCGTGAGAACGGTCGGAGGATAGACTCGAGCACCAATCACCTCTCTATAGAGTTCTGTCACTATACCGCCAGCATGTCGGCGTATGTGGACTACCGCCTGTGCTCCCTCCCCGACCAGGAACCCGCCGGCTCGGCCACAGAAGGGCCCCACATCTGCGACAAGTTCTCTGTAAGTGTCATCTCTCGGGTTCTCGTGGTCGGTGCGGCTCGTATTTGTTTTCTTGTTACTCGTGGATTGTGAATCTTTGGTTCTATGTCATTATAGTTGTAAAGACTTGCATTGGGAATTATTTCCCCCTTTAACTGCTTCCTGCCCCGTATATAGACCAATGAGGGCCAGGCGGGAGCTCTCCTGTTCTAGGTGGACGTCACAAGATGTCCTCCCAGGATCGCGTTCCCACGAGCCTTGCTGCGGCGCGATCTGTCACCTGGTGGACACAGCGGACCGGGCTGCTACCGGTACCATGTGATCACTGTGACCAATCACAGAAGATCACATGACAATTGTACACAGTGGATGGCTTCCATTCATTGGGTACTACTGTGATGATCTCTGATTGGTCACAGTAATCACATGGTACAGACAGGGCCAATCACAGCCCATCTGTACTATGTGATTCGCTGTGGAATCTGAATGGATTTCATTAGGAAAAAACTGTGGTTTATAACAGTTATATTTAATGTTATAAGTGATCATAAAAAATAAATCCTGATCACCATCTCAAAGTAGTGCCGTGTTACTATGGTAATGCTATTGCTTTGGTCACAGTATGTAAAAAAAAAAAGTAACAAAAGAAAAAATATAATAAAAAAAAATTGCAAAATAATTATTAAAAAAAAAAAAAATTGGATTTACATACCATACTGTCCCCAGTCAGTGTCCCCGATCACCAGTTATATGATGACGCCGTACTGCACTGGTGACAGGATGTAAAAAAAAAAAATGTGAAAAACATTTTTTATTCAATTTCTGTATTTTCCAAAAAATTGTGACAAAAACTTCAAAAAACTCGCCTCTTACTAAACACCTCGGACCGTCTACTTTCCAAAAATGGGTGATTTGGGGGGTATTTGTACTCTCCTGGCATTTTCAGGCCTCAAGAAATGAGATCGGCGTCAGTACATCAGGATTGATTGATTATCAGATATATATATCCCATAGTTTGTGGTCTCTATAACTTTCCTACAGACTAATTAATATTCACTGATTTGGGGGATTTTCACCAAAGAAATGGAGCAGAATACATTTTGGCCGAAATTTATGAAGAAAGATTATTTATTTGCAAAATTTTGGAAAGGAAAAACGTGTTTTTCTTTATTTTATTTTTTCAAAATTTTCAGTCCTTTTTCGTTTAGCAAAAAAAAACAAAAAACCCCAGAGGTGATTAAATACCAGCAAAAGGTAACTCTATTTGTGTGAACAAAATGATACAAATGCCATATGTTTACAGTGTTGCATGACCGTGTAATTGTCATTCAAAGTGTGACAACTCTGAAAGCTGAAAATTGGCCTGGGCAGGAAGGGGGGGGGGGGTAAGAGTGCCCATTATTGAAGGTGTTAATATACCATGCTGATCATAAGCCTATCCTCATGTGTAACATGTCCAATGTATTGCAGGCGTATGGCTGGTGCCCCAACGGATCGAAGTGCGTTCTCTCCCACAACATTGACCTGATCATCGATGAGGATGAGAAGGGAAGAGCAGACAAGAAGAAGAGGAGACGGAAGAGGAAAAAGACCGCAGCACAAGAAGAGACCCCCGAGGAGGTGAGCATGGAGCCCCCTTGTAGAAAGCCCAATGTGGGCCCTTCTGATACCCCAGAGGGAGAGGAGCACTTGGGGAGCATGGAACCCCCTTGTAGCAAACCCTCAGTGGACCCTTCCAATACCCCAGAAGAGGGGAAGGGAGAGGAGCACTTGAGGAGCATGGAACCCCCTTGTAGCAAACCCTTAGTGGACCCTTCCAATACCCCAGAAGACGGGAAGGGAGAGGAGCACTTGGGGAGCATGGAACCCCCTTGTAGCAAACCCTCAGTGGACCCTTCCAATACCCCAGAAGAGGGGAAAGGACAGGAAAACATGGAGACTGAGAAGGAAGACTGCTTAATGGAGGAGACCGTTATGGGCCAATCAGAGACGAAGGACGTGCCCACACTGAGAGTCTCTTCCAATCAGTGTGGAGACCACACTGGACCTCCAGCCACTGTGGACACGGATTTGTCGCTAAGAGACGATCAGACCAGTAAACCTATTGATGAGGGTCCCCATGTACGGCCCCCTAAGCGGAAAGCCCCCAGCACGTCGGACGCGGGAACCCACAGAGCCGGCTTCGACGCCTTTATGACCGGATACATTCTGGCTTATGTGTGGATGCTGAAGAGATCGGACGACACGGACGCTGCCGCCACCTGCCTCCCGGACTGCCAAAATAAGATTTATCTCAGCGGGAAGAACGTTCCTCTGCAGATCATCAAAAGCGTCTTTGCCAAATGCTCCCGCGCCCACATGCAGAAAATTAAACTCCTCATGCCCTGCGATGCCTAATGGCCGCCTCTAATGGGCAGCGGGCCGATCACTAAATATTTACAGAGAATTTTGCAGCACCTACTTTTTTTTTTTATTGTTTGATGTTCCTGGTTTGGACGGACGCCACGTGTGAAGTCCGGCGGTCTGTTCTCTGTATTCCGGAGTATCTTCATCCATCCGAAGATTTCCAGTCTCGTGCAGCAGCTGTACCATCAAGAAAAAGCCGATTAAAATTCAATACAGATTTTTTTTTTTATTGTTCTGGACAAGCAGAGTCCGCATCTGTGAACCACCACGACCTCCTCCACCGACGCGTTTTCTCGTAGTCGTCGTCTTTTTGATAAAATACAAAGGAGGAGAAAACAATAAAGTTACACCCGGGCTGACTTTTTATCAGAGTGCCGTCAGCTATTCCTTCCTAGATGTACTGACCGTTCCGGGCTATAGGGGGAGCTCCTGTCCGGATACTGGCACTAAGTCTGCTTGGAGGGCGACTCGATATTAAGTCAAAAATAAACATATCAGTACAAGGGACAGTGCTTATTATCAGTGTGCCATGTGCTGCTGGCCTCCTGTGTTACCGGAAATCTTCCTCCTCCAATCAGCACAATCTTCTTGTACAGAAGGGGTTAATAGATGCTAGAGCTGCGCGATTCATCGTCAAGAATCGTTATCGCGATTTTTTTCCCTGTTGCGATCTTTGACTAAAGTGTTTTTTCACGATTCTTTCTATGCAAAGAATTCTCTCTGCTCTCCTGAAGCCCTCAAAAGAAAGGAAGGCCCCTTTCACACGCGGCTGTCCGTTTTCAGTACACCGCTTGCTCAGCGAGGATCGTTCCATTGATCGCTCCGTTGCTCCCCCTGTTGCTCCCCCTGTTGCTCCCCCTGTTGCTCCCTCTGTTGACCCCTCTGTTGACCCCTCTGTTGACCCCTCTGTTGACCCCTCTGTTGATCCCTCTGTTGATCCCTCTGTTGATCCCTCTGTTGATCCCTCTGTTGACCCCTCTGTTGATCCCTCTGTTGATCCCTCTGTTGATCCCTCTGTTGATCCCTCCGTTGATCCCTCTATGTTGATCCCTCCGTTTATCCCCGCTGAGCCGGCGGATGACGAGTCTGTCTCCACACTCTGTGGACGGACCTGTCAGATCTCGGCTCTCCTCTATGGGGGGATCGGAGGATTACAGACCGCCTGTCCGTTTTCATCCGGTCCGCCACATGGATGGAAAATAGGACATCCATCCGTCAGGATTTTGCGGATCGGATGTCAGTGGACAATTCATCGCTGACATCCGACGCTCCATAGAGATGTATGGAGCGACCGTTCAGATCCGCCTGAAAAAAACTGACAGGCGGATCTGAACAGTCCGCAGGTGTGAAAGGGGCCTTAGGAAGAAAAAAACGGGCAGTCTGCCAACAATCACAACATTCTTTATCAGTGGAACTTAAGTATAAACATTGTAACAATTTGTCAATGGAATAGACTTTGTGTGTAAGTGAAAAAAGTTTAACAACTTAAACACTAAACCTTTTTCTGACATTTGTTGGTTTCAAGTTAAAATCATTTTTTTTTGCTAGCAAATTACTTGGAACCCCCAAACATTATATATAATTTTTTTTTTTTTTAGTAGACACCCTCAGAGAATAAAATGGTGGTTGTTGCAATATTTTATGTCACGCTGTATTTGCGCAGCGGTCTTTCAAATGCAATTTTTTGGGGGAAAAAATTACTTTAATGAATTTAAAAAAAAAAAACTAACCAGTAAAGTTAGCCCTTTTTTTTTTTTTTTGTATAATGGGAAAGATTTTACGTCACGAGAATCGTGATATTTTTATTCTAAGCAAAAAAATTGTGAATCTCATTTTGGCCAGCAGAATCGTGCAGCTCTAATAGATGCAGTCGCCAAGAGTGCTGACTGTGCCCGCCCTTGGCGTCCCCCTCCTCCATTCACAGCAGCTGTACTATAACATCTACCAATGAAAAACAATCTATGAATGGAGGATGGGCGGATGAATGAAAGGTTAGCTTCCTCCATTCATAGATTGTTTTTCATCCATGTTAGGTATAGTATAGGAGGCGGGCGGGCATAGGCAGCATTCTTGAATGGGCTCTCTGATCTGTTAACCCCTGCTGGACTGGAGGATTCAGCGTTGGGAGTAGAAGGGGGGGCGATCACCTGAGAATTTCAAATAAAGTAGGAGCCAGCAGCACAAGGGACACTTTGCATTGATAGTAAGCGCTATCCCTTATGCTGATTTTTTTTTTTTTTAAATAATTTAAGAGCTTGTGATTGGTGAACACACTTCTTCTGGTCAGATTTTACATGGCAGAGAAAATGACACTCCCAGCGGTGAGCAGTGAGTAGCAATCCAGAACAGCCAATCAGAATCTTCCACACTGCTGAGTTCAGAGAGCGATGTTTTATGGAATGAGCCCAGTGCTGGCTCAGCATGTTGAAGATGGGGGTGGTGATCATGGAAGGGGGGGGGGGGTAAGGCACCAGCAGCACAAGGGACACGCTGCGTTGATGGAAAGCAATGCTCCTTTTGGCGGAGGCAGATAGGCGGAGCTTCTTCCCCTTTTGGGTGGAGCTCTGCTTTAAGAACGTGTTCACCTCAAACTGTGCAGACTTGGAAAAGGCATGACCAATAGAGGAGCTGGGGGAATTCTGTCATGAACGCCAACCTGTATATAGTAATGGGGCCGCCATGGACCAATCAGGAGGAGTGTTGCTTTAATGTGGCGCAAACAGCAAAAAGCAGGTTCCATCACTCTGTGTATCTGAGAAGGTTCTGATTGGTCGTTGTGGATTGCCGCATTGTAAATACACGGGGAGAAACGCAGAACGTGCGGATTCAGTCTTCATTTGAAACATCTGTAGAAATATATTACTTTGGAAAAATAAAACGCTGAACTTTCAGTTTATGTAAATTTTCAATGCAGACGTGCAGTTTGTACATTTAGAATCATTTGAAGGAACGCTCCATACTTTATTGTATCTCTTCTTTTATAAAGTCGAAAGGTGATCTGTTTTCTTTTAGACTGACCAGCAGGGGGCAGTAGCACTGTGTTGTGTTAGTTCTCAGGCAGTCCTGTGTGCAGTCGCCACACCGAGGGGCAGATTTACTAAAACTGGAGAGGGCAGAATCTGGTGCAGCTCTGCATGGCAGCCAATCAGCTTCCTCAATTCAGCTTTGACAATAAAACCAGGAAGCTGATTGGTTGCTCTACAGAGCTGCCCCAGATTTTTCACTCTCCAGTTTTAGTAAATCATCTCAATTTCAGTTTTTATTGGTCAGACCAGCAAAATGTGTCCGTCTGCCCTCGGCAATCTATTAGTAATGTCTGGGGATTCTAACAGAAGCTGGCCGTGTGCGGTCATCATTATATGTTTAGGTGGATATTATCTGCTGTATTTTTTATTATCATATTTTACACTGTAATATTTTTCCTTTATTATGTTTTTGTTTTGCTGGACAAAGTGAAGTATTTTTTGCATAGAGGGGCAACATATTAAAATCTGGTCTTTGTACTCCTCTGATTCTAGAGTCATTTTGTTATTAAAGGCTTGACTTTGTGCCTAAGCCCCCCTGGACCCAGCCCGTGTCGCCGGCCCCCGCCCTCCCACCGCGTGTCGCCGGCCCCCGCCCTCCCACCGCGTGTCGCCGGCCCCCGCCCTCCCACCGCGCGTCGCCGGCCCCGGCCCTCCCACCGCGCGTCGCCGGCCCCGGCCCTCCCACCGCGCGTCGCCGGCCCCGGCCCTCCCACCGCGCGTCGCCGGCCCCGGCCCTCCCACCGCGCGTCGCCGGCCCCGGCCCTCCCACCGCGCGTCGCCGGCCCCGGCCCTCCCACCGCAGAAGCCTGGAGCTAATCTCTGCCCAACCACCCACTCCTCACAGCCCCACTGGAGAAAATCCCTACTCAATTACCCATCACAGGCTGCTGGAGCTAATTCCCACTCATCCATTCTTCCTGGAGCTGATCCCTGCCTGCCCACCCACTACCAAAAATGGCATTGGTTGGCATTAAGGGTGCCAACATAGGGGGTTGGTGTAAAAGGAAGTGAAGCCCCAAGAAGTAAGATACCAGAAAATCTCCCCCAAAAATCTTTTGTTTTCAGTTTCGCATAGAGTAGGGAAAGGGTTAAAAACCCGTCAGTTCATTTTGTTTTCTGTGTCCCATGGGGGAGATTACGCCTCACTTCCTGTCCCAGAGACTTAACAGGAAGTGAGGGGAGATGCTCTTGATACTGTTGTCACCAAAAGAGGTGTTTCCATTGGAAGATTTGTCCTCCCCCCCCCCCCTTAGTGACAACTGTAAAATGGATTTTCCTTCACTTTCTGCGCCGGTCTCCCCAGTGGGGGACACAGAAAACAATTAAAACCTGACAAGTCGAACCCAAAGAAACCCAAACCTGAGAAATGTTTTGTCTTTAGATGCACTTCACACTACAGGAAAAGAAAACCCATCAGACACGCTGTACTTACCTCCGGGGGTATCCGAGGTGTCAGCTGGTCCACCCTCCTCTCCCTCAGCACTGCTGGGGCGGTGCTGACCAATCAGAAGAGTTCTGGTCCATTCAGGAAGGGAATACGAAGAAGGCAGCTCGGCATCCCCAGACGGTAAGTATAGCGGGGGATGGGGAAGGTGTCTGTCTGTAGATGGAGGTTTTTATTTTCAAATGTTCAATGGCCAAGAAGTTCTCTTTATTGCTGGTTTTAAAGCAGAACTCAAAGGCAAAACCTTATTCTTTAATTCTGAATAGAGTAAGGCGGAGGGGGATCGGTGGAGGGGGGGGTGGGGATCGGGGGAGGGGTGGGATCGGGGTAGGTGGGGGTGGGGGAGTTGTAACACCTGTCAGATTTTTTTTTTTTGCCATCTGTGTCTCATTGCGGAGATTTCACTTCCTGTCCCAAAGCCAATATAGGGGATGCCTTGGGGACCTCCAGTGTCCCTATTAGATTTCCCCTCTATTACTTTTTTGGGGCTCTTTTACCTTCAATGATAAATTGTGAGGATATCAATAAAACCTGATGGGGGTTGTAATCCCTCTCCACTCCCAAACTAAAAAAAAAATGCCTTTAGTTTCATTTCCTTACATTTCACACCCCCTCCCATCAACACGGCTATGGAAATAATAAAATATTTTTTATTACGTCTTTATTTAAATGGAGTTGATGTCATCACTGGGTCTCTGTGCTTCTCTATGCAGGGAGATCTTGGCTGGTGGGAGGGGCTATACATAGCAGCCTGAAAAAAAATCTCAGTTCTCCTCTCAAGGGCTCTCAGTCTTGATGCAAGCAAAGGGTGGGCTCTTAGGAGGCATTATGCAAATACCAAAAGACCTTGATGGGTGGAGTTAGTGTGTTCCTAAGCAGGCTTAATTTGCATAGGTAACACCCACATGACTGAAAGAACTGAAATCCAATAAATGAAAGAGGCGGGGCTAGGGAGGAAAGAGCTAACTGATGCTGGACAGTCTCTTGCCAGGAAATGAGGGCGGGGCTCTATCTGACTGGCTGCAGTTTCTAATGCACATTGTGAGAAGCTTACGGTGTGCAGTGAAATCAAAGGAAGCCGTTTCAGTCCAGGAAAGGAGCCAGTACACCTGTGCAAGACTGAAGGGGGAGGAGCCAGGCTTAACAAGTGGCGCTGTGAGCAGGATGAGCCGATACACCTGTGCAAGACTGAAGGGGGAGGAGCTGGTACACCTGTGCAAGACTGAGGGGGAGGGGCAGAGTTAAGCTTAACAATTTTTGCTGTAAACAGGATGAGGGGAGGAGCCTGTACAAGACTGGAGGGGAGGGGTGGAGCCAGGCTTAACAAGTGGTGCTGAGCAGGATGAGGGGAGGAGCCGGTACAAGACTGGAGGGGAGGAGCCGGTACAAGACTGGAGGGGAGGAGCCGGTACAAGACTGGAGGGGAGGGTGGAGTTAGGCTTAACAAGTGGTGCTGAGCAGGATGAGGGGAGGAGCCAGGCTTAACAAGTGGTGCTGAGCAGGATGAGGGGAGGAGCCTGTACAAGACTGAAGGGGAGGGGCGGAGCCAGGCCTAACAAGTGGTGCTGAGCAGGATGAGGGGAGGAGCCTGTACAAGACTGAAGGGGAGGGGTGGGGCCAGGCTTAACAAGTGCTGAGCAGGATGAGGGGAGGAGCCTGTACAAGATTGGAGGGGAGGAGCCTGTACAAGATTGGAGGGGAGGAGCCTGTACAAGATTGGAGGGGAGGAGCCGGTACACCTGTACAAGACTGGAGGGGAGGGTGGAGTTAGGCTTAACAAGTGGTGCTGAGCAGGATGAGGGGAGGAGCCTGTACAAGACTGAAGGGGAGGGGCGGAGCCAGACTTAACAAGTGGTGCTGAGCAGGATGAGGGGAGGAGCCTGTACAAGACTGAAGGGGAGGGGTGGGGCCAGGCTTAACAAGTGCTGAGCAGGATGAGGGGAGGAGCCTGTACAAGATTGGAGGGGAGGAGCCTGTACAAGATTGGAGGGGAGGAGCCTGTACAAGATTGGAGGGGAGGAGCCTGTACAAGATTGGAGGGGAGGAGCCGGTACACCTGTACAGGACTGGAGGGGAGGGTGGAGTTAGGCTTAACAAGTGTTGCTGAGCAGGATGAGGGGAGGAGCCTGTACAAGACTGAAGGGGAGGGGCGGAGCCAGGCTTAACAAGTGGTGCTGAGCAGGATGAGGGGAGGAGCCTGTACAAGACTGGAGGGGAGGAGCCGAGCCAGGCTTAACAAGTGGTGATGAGGGGAGGAGCTTGTGCACCTGTACAAGACTGGAGGGGAGGGGCGGAGCCAGGCTTAACAAGTGGTGCTGAGCAGGATGAGGGGGGAGCTTGTAGACCTGTACAAGACTGGAGGGGAGGAGCCAGTAACACCTGTACAAGACTGGAGGGGCGGAGCCAGGCTTAACAAGTGGTGCTGAGCAGGATGAGGGGAGGAGCCTGTACAAGACTGGAGGGGAGGAGCCTGTACAAGACTGGAGGGGGAGGGGCGGAGGTCAGCAGTGCGGGTTTAGTTGCAGAAATAAAGACAATACAAATAATTGACACAAATCACCATTACACAGCATCAGACAAAATACTAATTATATTTGAAACAAACGATACAATCATCACTGCGACAGACGGTTTAATCAGAAAGATAAATGAGACTACAAAACAATACAAAGTATCATAACGATGAATCCATTTCTTCTTTGGTTCTTCTGAGATCATATATACACCTTGGCAGCCTCTCATCCATTCATAAATATACAGAGGAGATCAGAAGAAGATGAAGACAAGGAATAAATTCCCCTGGCAGTGTTAATATCCCAAAAATTTATTACAGCGATTGATTGAAGTTAGTTACAAAACCGTCCCGCTATTAAGACTTAATAAAAAGACCTTCATCAGTATGAAGAGATTCGAAGGACCCCTCCCCTCCCCTCCCCTCCCCCCAGAACGTGAAAGTCTTTGCATAGAAATGTGCGGACAGCGAGTTATCGGGCGTAAGTGCAAACCGGAAACAAATTCAAGTGTCGTAACTAGAAGATTTGTTATAGAGGGGCGGAGCTGGCTGGACGAGGGCGGAGACATTACCGGAATAGCTTATAGACCAAGAGCTTCATATTCAATGTATCATTTGTTACCAGAACACGATCACATCGATCACATACCTGACAAGCAGATATTAACCCCCTTAATGCCAGCTGCTCACATAGATATGGCAGTACAGCGGTGAGCTTAAATGCTGAGCTGGCACATCTATGCCTACAGCTGGGGGGCGCTGTTCTGGGAGCATGCCCACTAGGTGACACTGTGCACCACTCTTTATGGTCAGTAGCCAGTGGGATGGGCTCGTGTTCACTATGACAGCCAATCACTGGGATCACATGACTAGGTAACACCTCTGGTGTGATGAACTTATAACATGCCAGTTCGCCCTGGCTGGAAAAGGTTAAGGAAGAAGTATCTTCTCTACTTAAAAAAAAAAAAAAATCTGTTAAATACCCCAAGGCAATCATGGCAGCACTTGGTCCTGTTCTGATCTGTAGATGCATTGCAGAAGAAAAGCACTTTTCATCGTTTCTGCTGGCTGTTAGCTCCTCCCTGGACTGAAGCCCAATTGATGGTCTTCCTATGGGGGAGGTACAGCACTACACCACTCTCTCCTTGGCTCTTCCCATCACTAAATATGTCAAATTAATAAATCTTTCTGGCCATGTGGTTGGTATATACAGTGAAGTATCAGCCTCACCCTGTGTGCGGTGTCCGCCCTCACCTTCTCTCCATAGGGTGCGGAGAGGTTTATCCCCGCCTCCTCCCTCTCTTCCATGTGCACGGTCTATTGTCACCCCTTAATGGGCACATCCAAGACCAAACCGCGGTGGGAGGAGCGGGGGCACTCTCAAGAATGAGAGAATAGGACCCTTTGAGTATGTGCAGTTATGGGGGAGGGGGCAGCACTGACCATCCCTACTTCTGAGCAGCATGGGGGACCAGTGGTGGGAGGAATGGGCACACTCCTGAGCATGCTGGCATAGCAACCCCCCCCCCCCACCCCGGATCAGAATGGAACCAGGTGCTCCATGCTTCCCCGGGGGATTTAACAATAAGTTCCATTTGTAGCAATATTTCTTCTCTAATCCATCTGCATTTATCTCAGAGCGTCTAATGAGATCCGCCAGCTGCTTACACCAGAGAGCACGCCTATCCCAAGAACAGTGACATCACAAAATAACGGTGACATCACAAAGGCAATTAATATTCCAGCCATGTCTGCTCCCAGGGGGGGTGACACTTTAATATCTCACACACCGCCATACAAAATAACTTTTATATTTAATGCCCTGAAGGTAAAAGGGAAACTTTCTGGACAGAAAAATAGAAGCCGACACAAATAATGCAGCTCTGCAAGTACCGCAATGTGACCCGGTGTGAGCGCCCCCTACAGTCTATGGAGGGAGGAGGGGCTTTATGTGACAGCCAGTGATCCCCCATCATGGGGAGTTTAAAATGTCCCCGAAGCATTAATTTACACTCCCCATCCTGTCCTCCCTTGAGCCTCTGAGTTCAATGACTCCCAGCATCATCCAACCCACTTACCCTGAGCCCAGGTCATCCTGTGACCAGACTGAAGACAGACAAATGGGACAAATACTAAAAATGTGAACGGAGTGAAGAAGGGACCACCTAACACATACGTTTGGCAGCAAATGGGTGGGCTTTAATGCCCACATGCCGCACATACGGGTCACTGGGCAGCCATTGTTTATGAGACGTTCCCAGGCACAAAGACTGAGCCGCCGGACAACGCTCCATCTGGACTAAAAAGAGTGTGAGCTCACGGGACCGGCTTCTGATCATGTGACCCCTCTAAACCACGGGCACATAATTGCTGATCCTTCCCGCCACCCCCAAACATTCAGAACCATTTAAAGGGACACCAGGGCGGACAGGAAGGGGTAAAAGAGGACCAGTTGAACCAGATTCTGTCTTATATAAAACCTAAGGGCATATTGGGTAAGGACAAGCCTGAGGGCATTATGGGTAAGGACAAGCCTAAGGGCATATTGGGTAAGGACAAGCCTGAGGGCATTATGGGTAAGGACACGCCTAAGGGCATTATGGGTAAGGACAAGCCTAAGGGCATTATGGGTAAGGACAAAGCTAAGGGCATTATGGGTAAGGACAAGCCTAAGGGCATTATGGGTAAGGACACGCCTAAGGGCATTATGGGTAAGGACACGCCTAAGGGCATTATGGGTAAGGACACGCCTAAGGGCATTATGGGTAAGGACAAGCCTAAGGGCATTATGGGTAAGGACAAGCCTAAGGGCATTATGGGTAAGGACAAGCCTAAGGGCATTATGGGTAAGGGCATTATGGGTAAGGACAAGCCTAAGGGCATTATGGGTAAGGACAAGCCTAAGGGCATTATGGGTAAGGACAAGCATAAGGGCATTATGGGTAAGGACACACAAGGGCTATTAATAGGGATGCACCGATATGCCGAAAGAAAGAATAACAAAGTGCTGATAAGGGCCGCATCCCATTGACTTCAACGCAAAAACACAAACTACATTAATTGAATTAAAAAAATAAATAAAAAACGTCCGTTTCGTTTTTTTCGCCGAGAGCATCCAGAATTTTCTCGGAATGCTCCTGGCAAATGTTAAACCAGGAAATGCATCAGATCTGGCAGCTCCCCAATATTTTTCCATGGAATGTGACTATGAGGACCACCAATCACTTCCTTTCACACCTCAGACCCCGTAACTCCATGCTGGTCCCCTCCACATCCCCCGCAGGTCATGTGGGGAGCAGAGCAGGGAAGGCCCCAGCTGCATTATGGGAGATGGGACCTGTGATGGCGGGGGGGGGGGGCAGATAACGCCGTGTGGTTCATATTATTATTATTTATTGGCCTTATTGTTGTATTATCTATGATAAAGGAGAGGGACAAACCGCCTGCAGAACTACAATGTGGGGACAGCTGGAGGCTCAACTTCCTTTCTGAACGAACCCCCCATCTATCTTCTGTGCGGAATGATATCAAAACAGGAAACGGATTATTATGGCAAAACATCTGAGCAAACGTTAAACCACAAACTTCCACCATTTCCCAACGGCGGCAACAGAGCCGCCATCTTGACTACGACTTCAGGCCAAAGTACTGCAGACAAATGTCACATTCAGGTTATGTAATTCCTCGTTGTGCCTTTAGGTGGAGCTCTAATACTGCCTCAAGGTACAGGGATCCGGGAGATCAGCAAATATGCATTTTTCTACAGTAGTGGCTTCATTTCCAGAATAAAGTATTTATTACTTGATTGATCCAGGACAGGGGTCTCCAAACTGCTGTTCAGGGGCCCGATGTGGCCCTTTTCTATCCTTTATCCAGCCCTTGGGGCACTATCCCTCCCACCAATGATGGGACACTATCCCTCCCACTGACACCAATGATGGGGCACTATCCCTCCCACTGACACCAATGATGGGACACTATTCCTCCCACTGACACCAATGATGGGACACTATTCCTCCCACTGACACCAATGATGGGACACTATCCCTCCCACTGACACCAATGATGGGACACTATTCCTCTCACTGACACCAATGATGGGGGCACTATCCCTCCCACCAATGATGGGGACACTATTCCTCCCACTGACACCAAAGATGGGGCACTATTCCTCCCACTGATACCAATGATGGGGCACTATTCCTCCCACTGACACCAATGATGGGACACTATTCCTCCCACTGATACCAATGATGGGGCACTATTCCTCCCACTGACACCAATGATGGGACACTATTCCTCCCACTGATACCAATGATGGGACACTATTCCTCCCACTGATACCAATGATGGGACACTATTCCTCCCACTGATACCAATGATGGGGCACTATTCCTCCCACTGACACCAATGATGGGACACTATTCCTCCCACTGACACCAATGATGGGACACTATTCCTCCCACTGATACCAATGATGGGACACTATTCCTCCCACTGACACCAATGATGGGACACTATTCCTCCCACTGATACCAATGATGGGACACTATTCCTCCCACTGATACCACACAACACGGTGCTTTTTGATGCATTCTTGCTGCATTGTTAATGCATTTCAGGGGGGAGGTGCTTTTTTTTGGTGCGTTTTGCCAAATATGCACCAAAAATGTAGCAAGCAGGATTTTTTTTTTTTACCACGGCTTCACGAGGTTATGGCCGACAAATTCTTACTCATTTAAATTCATGATATTAATAAGTTGAATAGAAATACAATTATTTGTAAAAATGTATATTTTTTTAATAGCGTCCATTGACCCCCATCACCCTGAACTTTGGGTTTTCGGTACATCACTACTCTTTTGTTGTTGTTTTTTTGTTTCTGATCGTGCCCAGTCTTTCGTATTTGATTTTTCTCGTACGAAAACGGTACGCATTAAGCGAAAATCTTTTCTTATGTTCGCATACGAGAAAAAATGTGGGAGTTTGATTCCGAACTGTGGAAAGTCAGGTACACACCATACAAACAAACAAAAACGAACAATCGCTCCTCCTACGGAATTTTTCTCTGATTTTCTTATAGTGTGTACCCCCCCTCCCCTCCCCCCATTGAAGGACAGAGAGCATCAAAACCACAATAAGAAATCGTTCTCTGGCTGCTGTAATCTGACAGTTGAAAACCTGGTTGCTCTGGGTTACGGCAGCATCACAATATGACAGACACTCTATAATGCGGCTGGTTAGCACCGGATAGGTACAAAGAGGAAAGGGCGGGGGGGGGGTCTGGGAAGCGGAGAAGGAATTCATGATTTCATCAAAGTCCCGTAAGGAAGGGGAAGTTCCTTCTCCACTTTCTGGTTAGCACAGGATACGGCTCTATCCCGGCTGACCAATGAAAATTAAACAAACAGTCTCTTAATCCAGACACCCAAAAGTTCATTGGAAGGCGTGTCTGTGCCCCGCCCCTACAACCAACAGTATTAAGGAGGTGTGGCTTATTTTTCAAATTCATCCACATGTGTATCTCACCAGTGATGGCCCCTCGGAGGGGGTTTTTTTTTTGCACCCGGATTCTGATATGGGGGCACTTTAGATGCAATCAGCGCTTAGCGTTGTTCTTTCTGATAATTTGAAAGTGCGGGGGATGTGCTGGGTACATTGGCGGGAGTATTAAGTGCAGAAACCCACCGCTGTGCTCACATGACTAAAAGCTGGAAGCTGAGTGGCTGCGATGTGTGGGAGGGCGCATGGTGTCATAGAAGGCTCTGTCTAGGTCACCCTTTAGTAGACACGCCCTTCCTCGTGCCATCCAATCACCACGGAGGATGGACGCAGGATGGGAGTTTTGCATCGAAAGCAAAATGGCTGAACATTTGAATAACCCAACTATAAAGTGCAAACCCCGGTAAAATCGCCCAGTTCTGCCAGGACTCCCCCCCGCCCAGTTCTGCCATGACTCCCCCTCCCCCCGCCCAGTTCTGCCATGACTCCACCCCCCACTCAGTTCCCCACCCCCCTTTGCCTCGTTCTGCCATGATTTGACACCCCCCAGGAAGCAGAAAAGGGGGCAGAGGCTCCCATGTTGAAATATCCTTTTCTATTTTATTGTCACATAACGCATTTCAATGGCCTGCGGGAGGCGGTAGAGTTCCCCCAAACAAGGTCACATTTTCACCACCCCTTGGATGATGCGACAGCCGGACACTGAGTCACTCAAGCGGTCTTTGCTGTCTGCATCCTCTGCCGACAACAGCGAGAGACCCCCAAACTTGGTCGGGGGGCTGAGCGAAGGCTCGGACCGATTCTCATTTACTGCGTCCTCTATTTCCATGGCCTCAGCGTTGGGTGACACCCCCAGCGAGCGGTCGTCCTCGGTGAGGCAGTTCGGGGGGTTTTGGGTGGGTCTATTGTTGCTGACCAGCAGCTGGTTGCAGTTCTCCTCTCCCTCTCTTTTGGAGGAAGAACATCTGTTGTCGTCTATGGCGGCAGGGCCGTCTGTGCAGTCCATGTCTTCTTCGTTCGTTTGGACGCAGTCTGAGGCCGGAGATCGGGGTCTGTAAGGGGGGATATCACCTACGCCAAATTTGGCATTACAGAGTTTGATCCTTACCTCCCCGCTGAGCTGCGCGGGGTCACATTTCCCCACGGTGGAGGAGAGGGACGCAGACGGGGTATAGTCTCTTCTTAAAAGTTCAGGGGACACCGGAAGCGAACTGCAGCGCCTCTTGAGGACATTCGAGTAATCCACAGTTTCCTGGCTGAAGAGCTGCCGCACCGATCCGGTCCCTGCTTCACCGTCCATCTTGGGCGCGTACAAGTCGAATACGTGAGAGATGACCGACTTGCTCGGCATGTCGAAGAATTTGATCTTCCCGCCTTTCAAGTCCTCCCTGGCGTTAAAAGGGTTAACCTTGCAGGCGGCGCCCTTCCTGGGGGTGTAGAAGGGGTCCTGTACATTGATCTTGCGCTGAGGTTTCTGGGCGAAGACGTCGGACTGGCTCCGGGAGAGGGTGATGTTCCTGCGGGGCCGCGGAGACTTCTGGGGGATTTTGCCATCTGGTGGCAACATGATCAGACGCTTCACCCCCTGACTCCTCTCAAAGGAACCTGAAAAAAAAAGGAGCAAAAAGAATTAGAGATCACAACAACCACATTCAATCCAGAAGAACAAACACATCAATACTCAAAGTCTGGCGCCATTTTTAAATGTCCTCAGAATAGTAAATAACAAACTTCCATTATGTGTCCCTAGACTCGGACTTCTCTTGGTTAAAGTGACCCCATCGGGCATTTCAATTATTTACAATGGCAAGTCACTGTAAGAGAGTCTTACACAGCTCTCCTATGACCTGCAGCCTCTGTACGGCCCTCTGGCATCTGCCTGTGTTCCCCGCCACGTGCCATCACAATAACACAAGCTGACAACGGCACACACTGGGGGTCACTACATTTGTCCGAGATAGACTAGTGTAGTAGTTGCTGCCGTGTGCTGCTTGTTGGCTTGTGTTTTTTGTAAAGTATGGAGCTGCTACCGATCCACCGTCCTTCACACAGCACAAACCACTACTGTAGTCATCTCCTCAGAACTAGTCGCAGAGAAGGCACGGTTACAGAATGGAGAGGGGGCTGTAGGGGGCTCAGTCTTTTATTGGTGCAAACAGGGCAGAGGCCGCACAGCAAGGAGGGGGCTGTAGATGTTCTGTCTGCAACATTCAGAGTATGCAGGCGCTGTTTGAGGTCTGTCCGCACCACCCCCTCTCCTCTGTGCATGGTCAGTCACAAGTCTCTTGCTTTTGTCCCAGTGTTGTCGGATAGTGATGGACAGTGGGAGGGGCTATCTATCCAGCAACGCTGCTTAGAAACCACACACCCGCCTCCTTTGTCCAGTGTTGTCGGATAGTGATGGACAGTGGGAGGGGCTAGCTATCCAGCAACGCTGCTTAGAAACCACACGCCCGTCTCCTTTGTCCAGTGTTGTCGGATAGTGATGGACAGTGGGAGGGGCTAGCTATTTAGCAACGCTGCTTAGAAACCACACGCCCGTCTCCTTTGTCCAGTGTTGTCGGATAGTGATGGACATTATGCAGGGGCTGTGTGATTTCTGTGTCCGCACCACCCCCTCTCCTCTGTGCATGGTCAGTCACAAATCTCTTGCTTTTGTCCAGTGTTGTTGGATAGTGATGGACAGTGGGAGGGGCTAGCTATCCAGCAATGTTGCTTAGAAACCACACACCCGTCTCCTTTGCCCAGGATTGTCAGTTCCGCTGGATAAGGGGAGGGGTTAGCTATCCAACAACGCTGCTTAGAAACCACATGCCTGTCATCTTTGTCCACTGTTGTCAGATAGTGGTGGACAGTGGGAGGGGCTAGCTATCCAACAATGTTGCTTAGAAACCACACCCCTTTTTCTTTTGTCGAGTGTTGTTGGATAGCGGTGGACAGTGGGAGGTGCTAATTATCCAACAACACTGATTAGAAACCACAGCACAAATTTTTACAGGAACAAGTGCTATGTGCATAAGGGCCCCTAGGGGATTTAAAGTAGAAGTCCAGGCTAGAACTAAGCTTAAAACTGCCCACAACCCCCCCCTTCTAACTACCCCATAGAAGGAAGATGCTTGTACTTGTCTACTCTCAGGGTACACTGATCCGGTCATGTGATCATGCTTCAGGGGAGAGGAGGGACAGCCGACAACAGATGCCCCATAATAAGCCTATAGGTGACGTCACAGGCATTCCATCTGTTGTCGGCTCTCTCTTCTCCACTGAAGCCAGCTGTTGGGGAGGTCACGTGACCGGCACACCCAGAGAATGGATAAGTATATGCATCTTTCTTTTCCAGCAGTGGTTCCCAACTCAGACCTCAAGTACCCCCAAACAGACTTTGTTTTGGGAATTACCCTTAGATAAAACAGCCGTCATAAATACCAATCCATTGACATTGATTTAAAGCACTTGTACAAGGTGAAGGAAATCCTGAAAACATGGCCTGTTGGGGGTACGTGAGGACTGAGTTTGGGGAGCGCTGTTTTACAGGGATGTTAGTCTAGGTATCAGAAGGCGGGTGGAGCGGTTTTAGTTAGTTCTAAGCTGGATATCTTAAGAAAATCATAAAACGCACCTTTGAGAAGAGGTTTTGTTTCGGTGATTTCCGGGTTGTTGGCTCTTCGCTCATTTTCAGCCTCTTCATTTTTCAGACGACGCAGGATCTCCTCCAGCTGCTTCGCAATTTCCACAAAGGAAGGCCGGAGCTTTGGATCCATCTGATGAGAAAACACAAAGAAGACACATCTGTATGAATTCTCCCGACTACCAGAAGGACAACAGAGGGGTGGAGCTTGTCTCCCATCATATACAATTCCGTGCAGCAACTTTTGTGATTCATAGACCTCTATAGGAGAAGAAGGCGTCTCCCTCCTATTGCTATGCTAAGAAATCTTCCCGCCCACAGCCTGCTGATTGGACAATGATGGAGAAAACACAAGTATTCTCCTTCCTCCTGTAAGCATATGTGCAAGTGGTAGATTCTGATTGGCTGCTAGCATTTCCTTGCCCTCTCTGTGCCGCTGTGCGGGGGGGGTACAGAAGGCGGTTAATAAAATGGTTCTAAAGTCAGTTTTTTTTTATCTTAATGCATTCCAAAATAACCTTCTGTGTGCAGCAGCCCCCCCCCCCCCTCAGCCTCATCTCGATCCAGCGATATTGCATGAGAGCCTTAGTCCGGGACTCTCCCTCCTGATTGGCTGAGTCAGCAGCGGGGCACCATTGGCTCCCGCTTCTGTCAAAGTCAGTGGGCCAGTAAGGAGGAGGGGGGGGGGTGGGGAGCTCTGGCTTTGTGTCTGAATGGACACACAGACCACCAGCTCAGCTCAGGTACCCCCATAGTAAGCTGCTTGCTGAGGGGGCACTCGGCAGGAGGGGAGGGGCCAGGAGCGCCGGTGAGGGACCTGAGAAGAGGAGGATCGGGGCTGCTCTGTGCAAAACCATTACAGAGAGCAGGTAAGTATAACATTTGTTATTTTAAAACACAAAAAAATAAAGGGATTCTAAAATCTCCTTTAAGTAATATTTGGGTACCTCTGCTGGTTGTAGGTATAATTTAAAAAGTGTAAAGTCAGTTCTGTAAGTTTTAGAAAAGTGTGGAAGTAATCATACCCCTGGTGGCTTTTTACTGCCGTTTGGTTTTACTTACACTTTAAGAAATACACAAAGACCCAAAACTAAGTGTACCGGTGCCGCTGAAGGCTCCAGGTCCTCTTAGGTAGCAACCACTTGGTGATCAGACAGCTCTAGACATCTAATGGAAAAGGGAGAAGTTCTGGCAGTCGCACATCTTTGCAAAACCCTGCAAGAAGGCGTATGAGAGGCTCAGCCCGGTGCTTCTCAGCCAAGGGAGTGGGGGGGGGCTCTGAAGAACACCACCATGAATGGTACAAAAACATCCTCCGAGAACAACTTCTCCCAACCATCCAAGAACAGTTTGGTGAGGAACAATGTCTTCTCCAGCATGATGGAGCACCTTGTCAGAAGGCAAAAGTCATAACGAAGTGGCTTGCGGAACAAAACGTGGAAATTTTGGGTCCATGGCCAGGAAACTCCCCAGACCTTAATCCCATTGAGAACTTGTGGTCAATCCTCAAGAGACGGGTGAACAAAAAAAACCCCACAAATTCTGACAAACTTCAAGCATCGATTATGCAAGAATGGGGGGGCGGCCATCACTCAGGGTGTGGCCCAGAAGTTGAGTGACAACATGCCTGGGGGAATTACGGGTCAGAAAAAGAGGGGTCACCACTGCAAATATGGAGTCTCTGCATAAACTTCATGTCATTGTCTATAAAAGCCTCTGACACTGATGGAATGCTTGTAATTATACTTCAGTATCCATAGTAACATCTGACACTATGATGTCATTATACTTCAGTATCCCATAGTAACATCTGACACTTATGATGTCATACTTCCGTATCCATAGTAACATCTGACACTATGATGTCATTATACTTCCGTATCCATAGTAACATTTGACACTTATGATGTCATACTTCAGTATCCATAGTAACATCTGACACTTATGATGTCATACTTCAGTATCCATAGTAACATCTGACACTTATGATGTCATTATACTTCAATATCCCATAGTAACATCTGACACTTATGATGTCATTACACTTCCGTATCCCATAGTAATATCTGACACTTATGATGTCATTATACTTCAGTATCCCATAGTAACATCTGAGATAAAGCTCCACAAACACGGAAGCGGCAGACTTTGTGAAAATTAATATTTGTGTCATTCTCAAAATTTTTGGCCCCGGCTGTATATTATAAATTGTGTGTTTGCATCTTCTGTCCATTCAGCTGCATTTGGCTGTAACAGATGAACCCAATAAAAGAAAATGTTATTAACCTATAAAATGCATCGGGTTCAGGTGGGTATTTGGGGGGGGGGGGGGGGCTGGGGGGGCTCGGAAGCCCCTATTAAAAGTTTTTACCACCTTAATGCAGAGAACGCACCTTTTACCTTTGGAACTACTTCACATCGCAGCTGTAATTTTCCACACTATAAAATTATTCCTACAAAAGTGTCAAACTGGAGCGGAAAGTTCTGGTTCTTACCGCCCCGTACAACCATAACCCTCTCCATTTACCAAAAAGTGTCTGAAATAAGAACTTTCAGTTCTGCTTCTTAGCAACCAATGTTGTGCCAGCATTTCTCAGTGCAGGGCCGTCTCTGATTGGCTGTGATGGGGTAACACACAGTGGGTGCAGAGAAGAGGGACCTAGGAGGACAACATGGAGTCCCTGACTGCTCACAGGTGTGCTGGTTGGATCAGAGACGTTCTCCTGTTGGTGGGCACTTTGGGATCTCCTCTAGATCCAGAGATTAGTAAGAGGTGCCACTCAAAGCAGACTTCAAGCCCCGCCCCCCAGCTGCAGGCGACATCACCACTATCCATCTGCTGCTTCTCCAACGCATTTCACCCCAGGAGAGGCTTTGTCATGGAAGATGAAACGCGTTGGAGTAGCAGCGATGTTTGTGATGCAGTGTTCTACATAAAGTTTATAAAAGTGATAAAAGCAGAAATAAAGGCGGGGGAGGGGGTACTCACATTGCAGCAGTTGAAGGCGACCTGGAGGAAGTCGGGAGGACAATCGCCCACCATGTGCTGGAAACTGTCATAGTCCAAACCGAAATTCTGGAGGCAAAGAATGAGAATATGGTGAGAAATGTAACAGCCATTCCAGTGAATGTGAACCCCCCCCCCCAGCTCCACACTGCCCTCCGCTGGTAGCCAAATCCATCATTCCTCCCAATTCTCCTTTTTTTGTCTAATGTGTTGAGATCTCCACAAAAAATTGTTTATCTGGAATATCAATCCCTGAACAGAGGGGGGGAGGGGAGTCCTTAATATATAATTTAATTGTAACATTTCTACCTGGAAGTAGGACTCCTGTCTTGGAGCACTGGGGTCATCAGTTCAAAAACAATCAATAACGATACCTGCATGGAGTTTGTATGTTCACCCCTCCCCCGTGCGGGTTTCCTCCGGGTACTCCGGTTTCCTCCCACACACAATAACGTGCTGCTAGGTAAACTGGTCCCGGTATATGAATGTGAGATACGGATCTCAGATCACAATCTACTGATGTGATTGTACAGAGTATGAAGTGCTGTGTAAATTGTTGGCGATATACAAATAATAAAACGCAATTCACACCTTCAGACAAGTGAATTGGATGATTTCACCTTTAAAGATCGACACCAACGATAGGATAAGAGGAACAAGCTGGTTCCAGAACTTCCACACCTCCCATCAGGTTCCTAGACAATCAACATCTGACTTGACACATTCCATGGAGATTGGTATAAGGTGTCCAAATACTGCACTGGCTGACTTTTAATAAAAGGACACATACAGTATATAGATGAGAAGTATATACAGTGCCTTGAAAAAGTATTCATACCCCTTGAAATTCCCCACATTTTGTTACAATCAAAAATATAAATGTATTTTATTGGGATTTTATGTGATGGACCAACACAAAGTGTCACATAATTGTGAAGTGGAAGGAAAATGATAAATGATACAAATAAATATGTGAAAAGTGTGGGGGGGGGGCATTTGTATGGCGCCCCCCGGAGTCAATACTTTGTAGAACCCCCTTTCTCTACAAGTCTTTTTGGGGGTGTCTCTACCAGCTTTGCACATCTAGAGAGGACATTTCTGCCCATTCTTCTTTGTAAAATATCTCAAGCTCTGTCAGATTGGATGGAGAGCGTCTGTGAACAGCAATTTTCAAGTCTTGCCACAGATTCTCAATGTGATTTAGGTCTGGACTGTGACTGGGCCATTCTAACACATGAATATGCTTTGATGTAAACCATTCCATTGTAGCTCTGGCTGGATGTTTCGGGTCGTTGTCCTGCTGGAAGGTGAACCTCCGCCCCGGTCTCAAGTCTTTTGTAGACTCTAACAGGTTTTCTTCTAAGATTGTCCTGTATTTGTCTCCATCCATCTTCCCATCAACTCTGACCAGCTTCCCTGTCCCTGCTGAAGAAAAGCATCCCCACCACATGAAGCTGCCACCACCATGTTTCACGGTGGGGATGGTGTGTTCAGGGTGATGTGCAGTGTTAGTTTTCCCCACACATAGCGTTTTGCTTTTAGGCCATAAAGTTGAATTTTGGTCTCATGTGACCAGAGCACCTTCTTCCACATGTTTGCTGTGTCCTCCACATGGCTTCTCACAAACTACAAACAGGACTTCTTATGACTTTCTTTCTCCAATGTCTTTCTTCTTGTCACTCTTCCATAAAGGGCAGATTTGTGGAGAACACGACTAATAGTTGTCCTGTGGACAGATTCTCCCACCTGAGCTGTGGATCTCTGCAGCTCCTCCAGAGTTACCATGGACCTCTTGGCTCTTCTCTGATGAATGCTCTCCTTGCCCGGCCGGTCAGTTTAGGAGGACGGCCATGTCTTGGTAGGTTTGCAGTTGTGCCATACTCTTTCCATTTTCCGATGATGGATTGAACAGAGCTCCGTGAGATGTTCAAAGCTTGGGAGATTTTTTTATAACCTAACCCTGCTTTATACTTCTCCACAACTTTATCCCTGACCTGTCTGGTGTGTTCCTTGGCCTTCATGATGCTGTTTGTTCACTAAGGTTCTCTAACAAACCTCTGAGGGCTTCACAGCTGTATTTATACTGAGAATAAATGACACACAGGTGGGCTCTATTTACTAATTAGGTGACTTCTGAAGGTAATTGGTTCCACTAGATCTTAGTTATCAGAGTAAAGGGGGCTGAATACAAATGCCCCCCCCCCCCCCCCCCCCCCACTTTTCACATATTTATTTGTATCATTTTCCTTCCACTTCACAATTATGTGACACTTTGTGTTGGTCTATCACATAAATTAAGTTTTTGGTTATAATGTGACAAAATGTGGAAAATTTCAGGGGTATGAATACTATTTCAAGACACTCTACCTGTCCAGGGATCCAGCGATAAAAGTCTTCCCCAAGCTGGTTCTTCGATCGGCTTTGAGTGCCTTGCAGATTCACAACCCGCTTCCTACTGCTGCACTGTTGTGAATGGTCCCCCAGTGTCCCGGGGCCTGTGATGTGTCCCAGGAGGCTGCGGGGAGGAGGGGGCCGAACTTTCTTAGAGATTGTGGCGGTGATCTGACTGGAAGTGGAAGCAGGTATGTGTCAAAACCAGGTACATCCCCCCCCCCCCGCCCCAAAAAGTGCCAAAATGTGGCATTGGAGGGGGGAGGGGGGAGGGGGCAGTGAGATACAAACACCCTTTGTGGTGAAGTTCCGCTTTAAACTACCAAATAGAAATGTTCCACCATAAATCATAAATACAGTCACATTAGATTTGAATGTAAAAAGTCTAATAAGAACCAAACCGAAAGGTCTTAAAGTGTCCAAAATGTAAAATCTGTTATTTCATATTTTTTGAAAAATGGATTTTTGTTTACTTGTAAATATTTTTCTTGTAGTCCATCGCAGCACACAGGGAATCTTTACATCCATTGTGACAAGGTTATGCTGCCACCTACAGGTGAGTGGAAACTGGCGAAAAAAACCACAGGAAATCCTCTCCAGGCCTAACCCCACCCAGGAGGGGATCTTCATATCTATTATGATCGGGGTGAACCAAAGCACTGAATATGAGGGGAAGGCAACATGACAACTCGCCCCAAATAACCAAACCCGAAAACCTTAGAAACTCAAACCGCCGAGTAAAGGTCGCGGAACTCATAGGCTCCAATATCTGTAATACTTTGTAAAAAAGTATAAACTGAAGACAAAGTAGCAGCTTCTCAAACTTGAGCTACCAAATCATTTTGTGGAATAGTCCAGGTAACATCAACACTCCGGGTGGAATGACCATAACTAAGAGCGATGGAACTTCACCCTTCAGACCGTAAGCTTGACAGATCCATTGAGAAATGGTAGATTTGGAAGCCGTGTGACCCTTCCTTGGGCCTTACTGGGCCTTCCGTGGGGCCGCGCTGTGCGGTGGGACAGGAGCATGCAGGACAGTGCTGTGTTGGCGGGGGCCGTGCTGTGTGGCAGTGTCCTCCGGGGGCCGTACTGCTTTTGGCGGCGGCCGTGCTGCGTTGGCGGTGTCCTGCGGGAGCGTGCGGTGTTGGCGGGGGCCGTGCTGTGTGGCAGTGTCGTGCGGGGGCGTGCTGTGTGGCAGTGTCGTGCGGGGCGTGCTGTGTGGCAGCGTCCTGCGGGGGCGTGCTGCGTTGGCGGGGGCCGTGCCGCGTTGGCGGGGGCCATGCCGCGTTGGCCGTGCTAATTTCAGGACTGGATGTACAAAATGACCAATCCTGTGACAGGTAAACCAGCTCCATGGTATACACTTCATATGTATATATTACACTTTCCCTGGAGCTCCAGGAAGTATTGATTGATGGTGTTTGTGTGATATAAAGGTCGCTGTAGTCTTTGAACCCCGGCACTAATCTGTGCAGTTTGTTCTGATTGGTATTTGTGATAAGGACATAAAACATTTTCTCTTTTGTAACTAGAAGGTCATAAAGAGATGACAGAGGGTGTGAGCACCAGCGGAGTGCCCCCACCATTTCACATAACTCGGGTCAGGAGGTATTTATTGTCCCATAGAGGAGTATCAGTCATGACAAATCTTGGTATTTGAGCACATTTTTCATACGGGGCGGGGCTTTCTGAAATGGGGGTGGGGGTGGGGAGGTGACATCAGTACTGGGTGAGGAACATGAAGGCCACCCATGGAAATGCTGAAGCCATGCTGTCAGATCCTGTACATTCTGATTGGCTGAGGTTTATTGTCCTATAAGGTGGGGGTCACACAAGTGATATTTCAGTCACGTTGCTTCACGGCGTTGGAAATCACATTCTTCTCAATGGTGCCCATTCACATCAATGGGATATTGGAAAAAGGGTCCTGTAATATTTGTGTGTAATATGCCAACCACATCCAAAGCACAACCAAGTCACACATAATACATAATCACACCGAAAATGGCCTCACAATTTGATCGCAGAAATGTCACCCTGAGAATAAAAGGCTAAAGAGACCACCAGCTTGTTTTAAAGTTTTTACTTTTTATCAGTTACTTCCTGGTTTCCAGGCCTAGGCACAAAATAAAGTATGGAGACATGGATGATGGGGGGGGCGAAGACATGGATGATGGGGGGGGGGGGGCGTAGACATGGATGATGGGGGGGGCGTAGACATGGATGATGGGGGGGGGGCATAGACATGGATGATGTGGGGGGGGCATAGACATGGATGATGTGGGGGGGGCATAGACATGGATGATGTGGGGGGGGGCATAGACATGGATGATGTGGGGGGGGCATAGACATGGATGATGTGGGGGGGGGCATAGACATGGATGATGTGGGGGGGGGGCATAGACATGGATGATGTGGGGGGGGGGCATAGACATGGATGATGTGGGGGTGGGGGGGGGCATAGACATGGATGATGTGGGGGGGGCATAGACATGGATGATGTGGGGGGGGGGCATAGACATGGATGATGTGGGGGGGGGGGCATAGACATGGATGATGTGGGGGTGGGGGGGGCATAGACATGGATGATGTGGGGGGGGCATAGACATGGATGATGTGGGGGGGGCATAGACATGGATGATGTGGGGGGGCGTGTAGACATGGATGATGTGGGGGGGCGTGTAGACATGGATGATGTGGGGGGGGTAGACATGGATGATGGGGGGGGGCGTAGACATGGATGATGTGGGGGGGATAGACATGGATGATGGGGGGGGGCGTGTAGACATGGATGATGGGGGGGGGTAGACATGGATGATGGGGGGGGGGCGTAGACATGGATGATGGGGGGGGGCGTAGACATTGATGATGATGGGGGGGGCGTAGACATGGATGATGTGGGGGGGGTAGACATGGATGATGGGGGGGGGGTAGACATGGATGATGGGGGGGCGTAGACATGGATGATGGGGGGGGGCGTAGACATGGATGATGGGGGGGGGGCGTAGACATGGATGATGGGGGGGGGGCGTAGACATGGATGATGGGGGGGGGCGTAGACATGGATGATGGGGGGGGGGCGTAGACATGGATGATGGGGGGGGGGCGTAGACATGGATGATGGGGGGGGGGGGGCGTAGACATGGATGATGGGGGGGGGGGGCGTAGACATGGATGATGTGGGGGGGGCATAGACATGGATGATGTGGGGGGGGCATAGACATGGATGATGTGGGGGGGGCATAGACATGGATGATGTGGGGGGGGCATAGACATGGATGATGTGGGGGGGCATAGACATGGATGATGTGGGGGGGGCATAGACATGGATGATGTGGGGGTGGGGGGGGCATAGACATGGATGATGTGGGGGGGGGGGCATAGACATGGATGATGTGGGGGGGCATAGACATGGATGATGTGGGGGGGGGGGGAATATTACATACAGTATTTTCTGAAAGCAGAGACCCTATAGAATAAAATGATGGAAATTGTAACCTTTTTTTTTTGGTCAAACATATTTCAGTAAAAAATTCTACTTCATTTTGGGGCACACAAGAATCCGGCACTCCTTACAGGCAGCCAATGATCAGCCGGCCGCCGAGTTCTGTCATCCCCGCGGGGGGGGGGCGGAGCTTACCTCTGTGCGCGGCAGGTAGTCGGGGTCCGCCTGGATCCGCGCTATGATCTCACACAAGATGATTCCGTACGAGAAGACATCAGCCTGGGGGAGGGGAGAGAAGGCAGACCGTATTAAAAGAGAACTCCGGATATTACAGAAGCAGAAATGACTAAATATAACTAATACTGCAAACTCTGCACCGGACACCCTCACAAAGTGTGCGTCCTCCCCCGCGATTCGTCAGATTGACGCACGGCTTATATCATGTGGAAGGGAAGTATTGTTGGGTCAGTCTTGTACAGTGAGGACAATAGAAAGAAGTTTACCCACCACATGGCAAGCTCTCTCTTAGAGCCCTTTCACACTGCCAGCACCCGGGCATCGGCGGTAAAGCGCCGCTAGTTTTAGCGGCGATTTACCGTTGTTTTTGCTGCGCTTTTCACGTGCTATTGGGGCACTTTTAACCCCCGCTAGCAGCTGAATAAAGGGTTAAATACGCCCGCAAAGCACCGCTGACGAGGCGCTGCCCATTGATTTCAGTGGGCAGGGGCGGTGGAGGAGGGGTGTATAGGGGTGGGAGAGGGGTGTATAGGGGTGGAGGAGGGGTGTATAGGGGTGGAGGAGGGGTGTATAGGGTGGAGGAGGGGTGTATAGCGGTGGAGGAGGGGTGTATAGGGGTGGGAGAGGGGTGTATAGGGGTGGAGGAGGGGTGTATAGGGGTGGAGGAGGGGTGTATAGGGGTGGAGGAGGGGTGTATAGGGGTGGAGGAGGGGTGTATAGCGGTGGAGGAGGGGTGTATAGCGGTGGAGGAGGGGTGTATAGCGGTGGAGGAGGGGTGTATAGCGGTGGAGGAGGGGTGTATAGCGGTGGAGGAGGGGTGTATAGCGGTGAAGGAGGGGTGTGTAGCGGTGGAGGAGGGGTGTGTAGCGGTGGTGGAGGGGTGTGTAGCGGTGGTGGAAAGGTGTATAGCGGTGGAGGAGGGGTGTATAGCAGTGGAGGAGGGGTGTATAGCGGTGGAGGAGGGGTGTATAGCGGTGGAGGAGGGGTGTATAGCGGTGGAGGAGGGGTGTATAGCGGTGGAGGAGGGGTGTATAGCGGTGGAGGAGGGGTGTATAGCGGTGGAGGAGGGGTGTATAGGGGTGGAGGAGGGGTGTATAGCGGTGGAGGAGAGGTGTATAGGGGTGGAGGAGGGGTGTATAGGGGTGGAGGAGGGGTGTATAGCGGTGGAGGAGGGGTGTATAGCGGTGGAGGAGGGGTGTATAGGGGTGGAGGAGGGGTGTATAGCGGTGGAGGAGAGGTGTATAGGGGTGGAGGAGGGGTGTATAGCGGTGGAGGAGGGGTGTATAGCGGTGGAGGAGGGGTGCATAGGGGTGGAGGAGGGGTGTATAGCGGTGGAGGAGGGGTGTATAGGGGTGGAGGAGGGGTGTATAGGGGTGGAGGAGGGGTGTATAGGGGTGGAGGAGGGGTGTATAGCGGTGGAGGAGGGGTGTATAGCGGTGGAGGAGGGGTGTATAGCGGTGGAGGGGTGTATAGCGGGGGGGGGGGGTATACACCCCCACCTAAAGCGCCTCAAAGAAGCTGCTTGCTGGACTTTTTTTGACGTTCTGCCAGCACAGCGCCCCCTTGTGGAAGCACTCGGGCTCTCACACTGGGATTGCAGACGAGGCATTTTTCAGGCGCTATTCTTTAGCGATAAAGCGCCTGAAAATCACCTCCAGTGTGAAAGGGGTCTTAACGCCGAGGTATAATCTGCTTATATTACTCCTTCTCTGGACACGCTGCGCATGCACAGCCCTCAGGAAAAGGATAGCGCTCCCTCTCATTGGACTAGGGGGCGCTCGTCCTAATGGCTGCTCCGTCATAGACCCGGGACCGGTCTGGCTCTATGATGTCAGAGGGATTCAACCCCCTGTCTGCTGAAAACGGGTCACAGGAGAAGTACAGCCAAGCCAGCTTTCCCCGCATTTCTCCTTTAACAATTGAGCTTGAACAAATGTAACCATTTTCCCGCAAACCGCCATTGCTGTACATCGGTACTTTGGTATAGAATACCGGAGTTATGGCAGCAGATGGCCGCCATAACCCAGGTATTTTCTGGAACAGCAGGCGGTCCTCTTTAAGATAAAAATGGTCTCCGTGGTGGATAGGAGAGGAGAGGAGAGGAGGGGAGGGGAGGGGAGAGGAGAGGAGAGGAGAGGAGGGGAGGGGAGAGCAGAGGAGAGCAGAGGAGGGGAGGGGAGAGGGGAGAGGAGGGGAGGGGAGGGGGAGAAGAGGGGAGGGGAGGGGAGAGGAGGGGAGGGGAGGGGAGGGGAGAGGAGAGGAGGGGAGGGGAGGGGAGAGCAGAGGAGGGGAGGGGAGAGGGGAGAGGAGAGGAGAGGAGAGGAGAGAGGAGGGGAGGGGAGAGCAGAGGAGGGGAGGGGAGAGGGGAGAGGAGAGGAGGGGAGGGGAGGGGAGGGGGAGAGCAGAGGAGGGGAGGGGAGAGGGGAGGGGAGAGGGGAGAGGAGAGGAGAGGAGGGGAGGGGAGGGGAGGGGAGAGGAGGGGAGGGGAGGGGAGGGGAGGGGAGATGAGAGGAGAGGAGGGGAGGGGAGGGGAGGGGAGGGGAGGGGAGGGGAGGGGAGGGGAGAGGAGAGGAGAGGAGGGGAGGGGAGAGCAGAGGAGGGGAGGGGAGAGGAGAGCCGATAACCAGCAAATCCACACAGGGGACATCTACACTGATCATCAGGGCAGCCCCAACAGTGCCCATCAGTGCTGCCAATCTGTATCCATCAGTAAAGCTTGTCAGTGCCGCCTCATCAGTGAAGGAGAAAAATTACTGATTTACAAAATGTTATAACAGAAACTAAGAAAAACTATTTTTCTTCAAAATGTTTGGTCTTTCTTTCTTTAGCAAAAAATAACCCCCCAGTGGCAATTAAAGTGATTGTATACTGCTGGCCTTTTTTTTTTTTGCATCGTATACTAGCACATTATGTGAAATTCACCTTGAAATGAAGCGGTTCCAGCGCAGCAGCCGCTTCCATCTTCACCCGTCTTGTCTCCGGGGTTGCGGGCTCTGGCTCTGTGACTGGCTGGAGCCAGGATGACATCACTTCCACGCGGGAGCCACCGTTCATGGCGCAGGGCTGGGAGGGAATGGCACGGGTGGCCGTTCCTTCAGAGGGCATGCACCAGTCATGTCACCGGCTGCATGTAATGTAAATATCTGCTAAACAGTGCAGGGTTGGGAGATATTTACACTACCTATAGGTGAGCCTCATTATAACCTTCCCCTATAGGTAAAAGTCAGTAAAGGAAGTTTACTTCCTCTTTAAATACCAACAAAAGAAAGCTCTGACTCAAAAAAATGATAAAAAATGTCCTATGGGTACAGTGTAGTGTGACCGCATAATTGTCATTCACAGAGTGACCGCGCTGAAAGGTGAACATTGTCCTGGGGAGGAAGAGGGTGAAAGTGCCCGGTATTGAAGGGGTTAATATTACAATTGTACTTTTATGGTAACAAGGGGCGTAACATAGGCAGGCTAACTTCTAATCAGGACTCGAAAAAATGCAAACATGCAATTAAAACATGATTAGTGCCGTGTGCAATACAAAGGTAAAGCATACAAAATAGAATAGAATTTTACACATAATGTAGAATCTCCTTAACGCGATCGCACAGAACTGGTGGCACATTCCGCGTGTCCTCAATACAGAGCAAAGTGCGCAGGTGCTGATGAGGTCACCGGCTTAAGAAATTGTAAACATCTCCTAAACAGCGCTTCTTTGGGAAACATTCATTGTACTTTCAGGTACGTTTTATTGTAAGCTCCATTACTTGTAGGTACAAATAAAAGAAAACTGAATGTACTGTCACTTTAAGACTCGCTCACACACCACAGGCCATTGAATTCCAAGGCAGTTCATCTTTGTTGTCGTGGGACAAGAATGCGGCGCGGCCTAATTACACGGAAGTTTCACTTCCTGACGAATCACTCGATAACGGTTGTATGTACATTCCCATGTCAGGAGACAATTGACGTCACATAATGTGAAGGGGCGGGACTTCCTCCATCCTCTACCTGCTAATTATTGTAATCAGGAGTCCTATGACAAGGCCCAAACCCGTCCACCTAACCGCTCATTATACCTGGCCGAGCAAACCCGGTCATTTCACCGTACCGGCCGCAGCCAAAGCCTGCCTGGAACCCTTTAACCCCCCGCAGTCCGCACTGTCTGGGGTCAGCCTGGAACCCTTTAACCCCCCGCAGTCCGCACTGTCCGAGGTCAGCTTGGAACCCTTTAACCCCCCACAGTCCACACTATCCGAGGTCAGCCTGGAACCCTTTAACCCCCCACAGTCCACACTATCCGAGGTCAGCCTGGAACCCTTTAACCCCCCACAGTCCACACTATCCGAGGTCAGCCTGGAACCCTTTAACCCCCACAGTCCACACTATCCGAGGTCAGCCTGGAACCCTTTAACCCCCCACAGTCCACACTATCCGAGGTCAGCCTGGAACCCTTTAACCCCCCACAGTCCGCATTGTCCGAAGTCAGCCTGGAACCCTTTAACCCCCCGCAGTCCGCACTGTCCAAGGTCAGCCTGGAACCCTTTAACCCCCCGCAGTCCACACTGTCCGAGGTCAGCCTGGAACCCTTTAACCCCCCGCAGTCCACACTGTCCGAGGTCAGCCTGGAACCCTTTAACCTCCCGCAGTCCGCACTGTCCGAGGTCAGCTTGGAACCCTTTAACCCCCCGCAGTCCGCACTGTCCGGGGTCAGCCTGGAACCCTTTAACCCCCCGCAGTCCGCACTGTCCGGGGTCAGCCTGGAACCCTTTAAGCCCCCGCAGTCCACACTGTCCGAGGTCAGCCTGGAACCCTTTAACTCCCCGCAGTCCACACTGTCCGAGGTCAGCCTGGAACCCTTTAACCCCCCGCAGTCCACACTGTCCGAGGTCAGCCTGGAAAGTTGGTTAGCAGTGTTCCCCTGCTATCCATGCGTGAGATGTACCTTTAGATGTTTGTATTCCCCGCACAGGGATTCGCACTTTTGGGCCAGCCAAGTAACATTGGAAACATTGGTGTATGCATTTGCCTTACCAGTGACAGCAATATTATGGCATTCCCGGCACAAATCTAATTGGTTTAAACCTTTTTCCACTCTTGTTTACGCTTATACAAGCTAATATTGTTTACGCTTATATAATTTTTGATTTTAATATCCATGTGTTCTTGCCGCACTGGCGGTGTGTGCGGGTTTGGGGTTCCTGAGCCTGTTCATGGTGTGTAGGGGGGGTTTCCACATTCGCGGGAGCTGCGATGCGCCTTGTGGGTCCTCCCCTTTCTCCTTGCACAGCCGTGTCTTGAGGATCGGGTGGACGCCCCTTCGCGCATCGGCGCCACGGTCCTCACGTCCAGCGCTTGGCGTCAGTCATGACGTCATTACGCTGCCGCTGAGAGCACCATCTGCGTGACGCATGTGAGGGCGTCTCGGCGCCAATCACCGAGCGTCCCGGCTCGGGTGCGGACGCTGTTTCTCGCCCCTCCCATGGTCACGCACGTGGCGTTGGCGGCGCATATACTCTGCACCTTCAGTCGGAGCCGGCTGTTCTACTGGCTGGTCTCCGCCTGGGGTCCCTGCACACCAGCCACTCCATCGCTTGGTGTTGCACGGTATGCTACTTGGGTAAGTGTCCCTTGAGACAGGTCCACTGTTTTTCACTCGCATGTTCCTGCACTTTGTGTTCACACATATTTCCACCACTACTTTCAGGTTTTTGTGTTTCATCCATGGTTTCAGCTTTTTCAGTCACATTCACATTCAGGTCAGCTCACCTTATACACACACACACACACACAACCATTTTCATACACTTACCACACTTTTCTTGGCCACCACTTATATATGCGGACATATTGGGTGTATATATATATCACCCAATTTATCACTTCATTCCACCTACACTTCAATTGTTTTTCACATTCTCACTCTTTTTTTTTTTTTTCACACATTTTTCATCTCACAATACAACTTTTCATTTGATTTCAGATATCTCCAACTTGCAGCATCACATACCTGTACTTTGGCACATGGAAATCCTCACAGGTACCCTTACATCTCCCCCAGCTAGTTGTGCACTATCACGCCGCCTCAGCTCCCGTGATGTGGTTCATGCTCCCGATTCGCCGTGTCTTGCTTGCCCCCTACTGCGCCCACTACTGTGGTTGGTGAGTGCACTGGTTTGAATTTCTTAAAATTTTAATTTACATTTTTCAATTTTCAACAGAGTATGGTTTATTTCAATTATTATACTTACAGGGATATGTCGCATCTGCTCCTGATGAGTGGAAATGAATCCACGAAACGCGTAGAGCTACATGATGCTACAGACACATTCATTATGGCCTATGATGTTACCCATATGAACCCAGCTATTTTTGATTTTGTACCATGTGATCATCTATACAGGTGCCGGGCATGCTGTGTTTGGCTTGTTTAGGCCGTTTTGCTGTCGCATACTATTTATCTGATTGTTGTGAATTTATTTTATTCAGCCATGTTTTTTACACCTATGTATTACCGTGCCCACATCTTGTACATATATGTAATACACGTAATTTAATAATCTGATACCAATAAAACTTTATATTTATACCTTCACCTCTGCATTTCAACCGCTTCAATTCAAAGTCCCACCTTCCTTTTGATGCATCCAAATAGGGATGGAGGCACGTATGTGTACCTCATTTAAAGTCCCACATTCCCCCTTTTTTTCTTTGGTCAGCCTGGAACCCTTTAACCCCCCGCAGTCCACACTGTCTGAGGTCAGCCTGGAACCCTTTAACCCCCCGCAGTCCACACTGTCCGAGGTCAGCCTGGAACCCTTTAACCCCCCGCAGTCCACACTGTCCGAAGTCAGCCTGGAACCCTTTAACCCCCCGCAGTCCACACTGTCCGAAGTCAGCCTGGAACCCTTTAACCCCCCCGCAGTCCACACTGTCCGAGGTCAGCCTGGAACCCTTTAACCCCCCGCAGTCCGCACTATCCGAGGTCAGCCTGGAAGCCCTCAACCCCCCCGCAGTCCGCACTATCCGAGATCAGCCTGGAACCCTTTAACCCCCCGCAGTCCGCACTGTCCGGGGTCAGCCTGGAACCCTTTAACCCTCCGCAGTCCGCATTGTCCGAGATCAGCCTGGAACCCTTTAACCCCCCGCAGTCCGCACTGTCCGGGGTCAGCCTGGAACCCTTTAACCCCCCGCAGTCCGCATTGTCCGAGGTCAGCCTGGAGCCCTTTAACCCCCCGCAGTCCACACTGTCCGAGGTCAGCCTGGAACCCTTTAACCCCCCCGCAGTCCGCACTGTCCGAGGTCAGCCTGGAACCCTTTAACCCCCCGCAGTCCGCATTGTCCGAGGTCAGCCTGGAGCCCTTTAACCCCCCGCAGTCCACACTGTCCGAGGTCAGCCTGGAACCCTTTAACCCCCCCGCAGTCCGCACTATCCGAGATCAGCCTGGAACCCTTTAACCCCCCCGCAGTCCGCACTGTCCGAGGTCAGCCTGGAAGCCCTCAACCCCCCGCAGTATGCACTGTCCGGGGTCAGCCTGGAACCCTTTAACCCCCCGCAGTCCGCACTGTCCGAGGTCAGCCTGGAACCCTTTAACCCCCCGCAGTCCGCACTGTCCGGGGTCAGCCTGGAACCCTTTAACCCCCCGCAGTCCGCATTGTCCGAGGTCAGCTTGGAAGCCCTCAACCCCCCCCGCAGTCCACACTGAGGTCAGCCTGGAACCCTTTAACCCCCCGCAGTCCGCACTGTCCGGGGTCAGCCTGGAACCCTTTAACCCCCCGCAGTCCGCAATGTCCGAGGTCAGCCTGGAACCCTTTAACCCCTCGCAGTCCACACTGTCCGAGGTCAGCCTGGAACCCTTTAACCCCCCGCAGTCCACACAGTCCGAGGTCAGCCTGGAACCCTTTAACCCCCCGCAGTCCGCACTGTCTGGGGTCAGCCTGGAACCCTTTAACCCCCCGCAGTCCGCACTGTCTGGGGTCAGCCTGGAACCCTTTAACCCCCCGCAGTCCGCACTGTCTGGGGTCAGCCTGGAACCCTTTAACCCCCCGCTGTCCACACTATCCGAGGTCAGCCTGGAACCCTTTAACCCCCCGCAGTCCGCACTGTCCGAGGTCAGCCTGGGACCCTTTAACCCCCCGCAGTCCACACTGTCCAGGGTCAGCCCACCAGGACGGATGTAGAATGTGATTGTGTGAAGAGGGGAGGAGAACGCGGTTGGTAGGTGTATGAGGAGCAGAAGATAAAGAGGAGCGGTCAGCAGTTTGTTGATACAGCCGCGCTCGTCTCCTTTGTACCAAGTCAGGCGATAACTATCTGCGCCCTGATTAATCTTTTACTAGCAGTCAACGTTCGTTTGACACACAAGCCGCGTTTGTTCCTCCGCACAGGAATTTCATGCATTTTCCCTGAACACAGGGAGAGCTATTGACAGAGGAGTCGATCGGATTGTGTACATAAATCTGTGGAACGCAAAACGCCCGTCACACTCCGCAGGGTGTAGTAGGTGAGAGGCAGCATAGCACCTTCAGCTTAGGAGCGCAGCTGGATCAAAATGGACAGAGCATGGCTAGAACTCCGGGTCCCCTCTTATCAGAACCTATCATAAGGCACACAGACAGTTCAGTGTTCACCACATTCCTGACCCACCGCACAACGAGCGCAGACAGTTCAGTGTTCACCACATTCCTGACCCGCCACACAACGAGCGCAGACAGTTCAGTGTTCACCACATTCCTGACCCGCCACACAACGAGCGTAGACAGTTCAGTGTTCACCACATTGCTGACCCGCCACAGAACGAGCGCAGACAGTTCAGTGTTCACCACATTCCTGACCCGCCACACAACGAGCGCAGACAGTTCAGTGTTCACCACATTCCTGACCCGCCACACAACGAGCGTAGACAGTTCAGTGTTCACCACATTGCTGACCCGCCACACAACGAGCGCAGACAGTTCAGTGTTCACCACATTCCTGACCCGCCACACAACGAGCGCAGACAGTTCAGTGTTCACCACATTGCTGACCCGCCACACAACGAGCGCAGACAGTTCAGTGTTCACCACATTCCTGACCCGCCACACAACGAGCGTAGACAGTTCAGTGTTCACCACATTGCTGACCCGCCACAGAACGAGCGCAGACAGTTCAGTGTTCACCACATTCCTGACCCGCCACACAACGAGCGCAGACAGTTCAGTGTTCACCACATTCCTGACCCGCCACACAACGAGCGTAGACAGTTCAGTGTTCACCACATTGCTGACCCGCCACACAACGAGCGCAGACAGTTCAGTGTTCACCACATTCCTGACCCGCCACACAACGAGCGCAGACAGTTCAGTGTTCACCACATTGCTGACCCGCCACACAACGAGCGCAGACAGTTCAGTGTTCACCACATTCCTGACCCGCCACACAACGAGTGCAGACAGTTCAGTGTTCACCACATTGCTGACCCGCCACAGAACGAGCGCAGACAGTTCAGTGTTCACCACATTCCTGACCCGCCACACAACGAGCGCAGACAGTTCAGTGTTCACCACATTCCTGACCCGCCACACAACGAGCGTAGACAGTTCAGTGTTCACCACATTGCTGACCCGCCACACAACGAGCGCAGACAGTTCAGTGTTCACCACATTCCTGACCCGCCACACAACGAGCGCAGACAGTTCAGTGTTCACCACATTGCTGACCCGCCACACAACGAGCGCAGACAGTTCAGTGTTCACCACATTCCTGACCCGCCACACAACGAGCGCAGACAGTTCAGTGTTCACCACATTCCTGACCCGCCACACAACGAGCGCAGACAGTTCAGTGTTCACCACATTCCTGACCCGCCACACAACGAGCGTAGACAGTTCAGTGTTCACCACATTGCTGACCCGCCACACAACGAGCGCAGACAGTTCAGTGTTCACCACATTGCTGACCCGCCACAGAATGAGCGTAGACAGTTCAGTGTTCACCACATTGCTGACCCGCCACAGAACGAGCATAGACAGTTCAGTGTTCACCACATTGCTGACCCGCCACACAACGAGCGCAGACAGTTCAGTGTTCACCACATTGCTGACCCGCCACAGAATGAGCGTAGACAGTTCAGTGTTCACCACATTCCTGACCCGCCACACAACGAGCGCAGACAGTTCAGTGTTCACCACATTGCTGACCCGCCACACAACGAGCGCAGACAGTTCAGTGTTCACCACATTGCTGACCCGCCACACGAGCGCAGACAGTTCAGTGTTCACCACATTCCTGACCCGCCACACAACGAGCGCAGACAGTTCAGTGTTCACCACATTGCTGACCCGCCACAGAATGAGCGTAGACAGTTCAGTGTTCACCACATTCCTGACCCGCCACACAACGAGCGCAGACAGTTCAGTGTTCACCACATTGCTGACCCGCCACACAACGAGCGCAGACAGTTCAGTGTTCACCACATTGCTGACCCGCCACACAACGAGCGCAGACAGTTCAGTGTTCACCACATTCCTGACCCGCCACACAACGAGCGCAGACAGTTCAGTGTTCACCACATTCCTGACCCGCCACACAACGAGCGCAGACAGTTCAGTGTTCACCACATTCCTGACCCGCCACACAACGAGCGCAGACAGTTCAGTGTTCACCACATTGCTGACCCGCCACACAACGAGCGCAGACAGTTCAGTGTTCACCACATTGCTGACCCGCCACACAACGAGCGCAGACAGTTCAGTGTTCACCACATTCCTGACCCGCCACACAACGAGCGCAGACAGTTCAGTGTTCACCACATTGCTGACCCGCCACAGAATGAGCGTAGACAGTTCAGTGTTCACCACATTCCTGACCCGCCACACAACGAGCGCAGACAGTTCAGTGTTCACCACATTGCTGACCCGCCACACAACGAGCGCAGACAGTTCAGTGTTCACCACATTGCTGACCCGCCACACAACGAGCGCAGACAGTTCAGTGTTCACCACATTCCTGACCCGCCACACAACGAGCGCAGACAGTTCAGTGTTCACCACATTCCTGACCCGCCA
Source organism: Lithobates clamitans (assembly GCA_037952925.1). NCBI lineage: Eukaryota > Metazoa > Chordata > Amphibia > Anura > Ranidae > Lithobates > Lithobates clamitans. The sequence goes on along the minus strand of JBBGZY010002751.1, from coordinate 413,928 downwards.
CACAACGAGCGCAGACAGTTCAGTGTTCACCACATTGCTGACCCGCCACACAACGAGCGCAGACAGTTCAGTGTTCACCACATTGCTGACCCGCCACACAACGAGCGCAGACAGTTCAGTGTTCACCACATTGCTGACCCGCCACACAACGAGCGCAGACAGTTCAGTGTTCACCACATTGCTGACCCGCCACACAACGAGCGCAGACAGTTCAGTGTTCACCACATTGCTGACCCGCCACACAACGAGCGCAGACAGTTCAGTGTTCACCACATTGCTGACCCGCCACACAACGAGCGCAGACAGTTCAGTGTTCACCACATTGCTGACCCGCCACACAACGAGCGCAGACAGTTCAGTGTTCACCACATTGCTGACCCGCCACACAACGAGCGCAGACAGTTCAGTGTTCACCACATTCCTGACCCGCCACACAACGAGCGCAGACAGTTCAGTGTTCACCACATTCCTGACCCACCACACAACGAGCGCAGACAGTTCAGTGTTCACCACATTCCTGACCCGCCACACAACGAGCGCAGACAGTTCAGTGTTCACCACATTGCTGACCCGCCACACAACGAGCGCAGACAGTTCAGTGTTCACCACATTGCTGACCCGCCATACAACGAGCGCAGACAGTTCAGTGTTCACCACATTGCTGACCCGCCACAGAATGAGCGCAGACAGTTCAGTGTTCACCACATTCCTGACCCGCCACACAACGAGCGCAGACAGTTCAGTGTTCACCACATTCCTGACCCGCCACACAACGAGCGCAGACAGTTCAGTGTTCACCACATTCCTGACCCGCCACACAACGAGCGCAGACAGTTCAGTGTTCACCACATTCCTGACCCGCCACACAACGAGCGCAGACAGTTCAGTGTTCACCACATTCCTGACCCGCCACACAACGAGCGCAGACAGTTCAGTGTTCACCACATTGCTGACCCGCCGCACAACGAGCGCAAACAGTTCAGTGTTCACCACATTGCTGACCCGCCACAGAACGAGCGCAGACAGTTCAGTGTTCACCACATTCCTGACCCGCCACACAACGAGCGCAGACAGTTCAGTGTTCACCACATTGCTGACCCGCCACAGAACGAGCGCAGACAGTTCAGTGTTCACCACATTGCTGACCCGCCACACAACGAGCGCAGACAGTTCAGTGTTCACCACATTGCTGACCCGCCACACAACGAGCGCAGACAGTTCAGTGTTCACCACATTGCTGACCCGCCACACAACGAGCGCAGACAGTTCAGTGTTCACCACATTGCTGACCCGCCACACAACGAGCGCAGACAGTTCAGTGTTCACCACATTCCTGACCCGCCACACAACGAGCGCAGACAGTTCAGTGTTCACCACATTGCTGACCCGCCACAGAACGAGCGCAGACAGTTCAGTGTTCACCACATTCCTGACCCGCCGCACAACGAGCGCAGACAGTTCAGTGTTCACCACATTCCTGACCCGCCACACAACGAGCGCAGACAGTTCAGTGTTCACCACATTCCTGACCCGCCACACAACGAGCGCAGACAGTTCAGTGTTCACCACATTGCTGACCCGCCACACAACGAGCGCAGACAGTTCAGTGTTCACCACATTCCTGACCCGCCACACAACGAGCGCACAGTTCAGTGTTCACCACATTCCTGACCCGCCACACAACGAGCGCAGACAGTTCAGTGTTCACCACATTCCTGACCCGCCACACAATGAGCGCAGACAGTTCAGTGTTCACCACATTGCTGACCCGCCACACAACGAGCGCAGACAGTTCAGTGTTCACCACATTCCTGACCCGCCACACAACGAGCGCAGACAGTTCAGTGTTCACCACATTCCTGACCCGCCACACAATGAGCGCAGACCGCCCCTCATCCTCTATGAGAAGATCCTGCCATAAAGTCCGCTCAGTGTCCTGTGTATTACTGCCCCCGCCCTGTGAGCGGACAACGCACAGGATCTGACACAATTACAAGGTACAATACAGATTACGGGTGAACCACTACCGGATTTTGTATCGGCGGCTACAAGTAACGATACCTTAGCGATGCGATTTGAGCCCATAGAATCGCATGAACAGGAATGTGGTGCGATTCCTGTCCCAATCACATGCGATCTCCCGCACCGCTCCGGTGTGAAGCCAGGTGGAAATCACTATGACAAGTTTGGGCTCAAATCACACGGCAAAGATATCGGTTTTGGGTATCGGAGTATTTTCACGAGTACTTGTGAACATACTCGGTATCAGTACAACTATAGTACAGATAATACTTATATGGCATTAAGGTGAACCTGAGACCAAATTCTGCACTAAAGATTTACATTCTGAAAAAGCACCACAAATAAGAGATTCAATTCACCTCTGTAGATACAGGCATTGTGGAGAAATATGTCCTCAAAGTTCTCAACAGAGGCACAAAAATCTCAGCTCTTTCCCATTGCTTTCTATTGCAGTCAGATATTGGCAGCCTGTCAGCCCTCGCATGTAAACGCCAATGATGGGGCACTATTCCTCCCACTGACAATAATGATGGGGCACTATTCCTCCCACTGACACCAATGATGGGGCACTATTCCTCCCACTGACACCAATGATGGGACACTATTCCTCCCACTGACACCAATGATGGGACACTATTCCTCCCACTGACACCAATGATGGGGACACTATTCCTCCCACTGACACCAATGATGGGGACACTATTCCTCCCACTGACACCAATGATGGGACACTATTCCTCCCACTGACACCAATGATGGGACACTATTCCTCCCACTGATACCAATGATGGGGCACTATTCCTCCCACTGACACCAATGATGGGGCACTATTCCTCCCACTGACACCAATGATGGGGCACTATTCCTCCCACTGACACCAATGATGGGGCACTATTCCTCCCACTGACACCAATGATGGGGCACTATTCCTCCCACTGACACCAATGATGGGACACTATTCCTCCCACTGACACCAATGATGGGACACTATTCCTCCCACTGACACCAATGATGGGACACTATTCCTTCCACTGACACCAATGATGGGACACTATTCCTCCCACTGACACCAATGATGGGAAGGACCTCCAAGGTGATATTCTCTGAAATATTGCCTGTGCCATGCGCAACACAGGAAAGGCAGTGGGTGATTAGAGAGCGGAATGCATGGCTCAAGACCTGGTGTAGGGAGGAGGGATTTGGGTTTCTAGAGCACTGGGCTGACTTTTCATTGGGGTGCAACCTATATGCTAAAGACGGTTTGCACTTGAATGGAAGGGGGTCTGCTGTGCTGGGGGAGAGGTTTATAGGAAGGCTGGAGGAGTATTTAAACTAGGATTGAGGGGGGAGGGTGAACTAGAATTACATCAAGAAGACAGGTCAGTTAGGGGTCAGACATTAATGGAGGGTGGAATGGGGACAGATGGGGGGAGGGTTATGGCAGGTGACAAGAAATTTCCCATGTTGCAAACAGCCATTGGAAACTGTAGTGCCATTTGTACTACTAAAAAATATATGAAAAACACCAGACCAAAATGTAATAATGCATTAAAGTGTTTGTTCACCAATGCCAGAAGTCTGCCAAGCAAAATAGGTGAGTTGGAAGCTCTGGTGCATGAAGTGAACTATGATGTAATCGGTATTGCTGAAACTTGGCTTCAATCCTCACATGACTGGGCTATTAATATTCCTGGCTATGCACTCTTTCGGAGAGACAGGGTAAAAAGGAAAGGTGGCGGGGTCTGTCTCTATGTGAGAAGTGATCTCAAAGCAAGTGTGAAAGAGGACCTGATTGATGGAGAGTGTGATGAGTCTGAAGCATTATGGGTGGAACTACATATAGATGGGCGTAGTTCAAAGTTAATCATTGGAGTTTGTTATAGACCACCCAATGTTAACGAGGAGGTGGAGACTCAGCTCCTTGCACAGATGGAAAGGGCTGCAAGGGCTGGGACAGTGATAATAATGGGAGATTTTAACTACCCAGAAATTGACTGGAGTAATGGCACTGCTGGGACAGTTAAAGGGCAAAAATTTATAAACCTAGTACAGGACAATTTTATGGTCCAGTTTATTGAGGCCCCAACTAGGAATGAAGCTCTGTTGGACCTGGTAATCTCAAACCATGCAGAGCGTATTACTAATGTGCAGATAAAGGAACACCTGGGTAGCAGTGACCATAACATGATTTCATTTGATGTTAACTGTAAACAAGAAATACATAAGGGAAAGATAAAAACACTTAACTTCAAGAGAGCAAATTTTCCAAGGATGAGGGCTGCTCTCGAGGACTTAGACTGGGAGGGAATATTGGCAGCGATAAACACAGAACAGAAATGGGAATTCTTCAAAAAGACTGTTTGGGACCTCACTGCAAAGTATATTCCCATGGGCAATAAGTTTAAAAGGCTAAAAAGAAAACCTATGTGGCTCACGGTCAAAGTTAGAAAAGCTATAAACAATAAGAAAAGAGCTTTTAAAAAATATAAAAATGAAGGAACACTAGTGTCATTTAAATGCTACAAAGAATTTAACAGAATATGTAAAAAGGAAATCAAGGGTGCAAAAATTCAAAATGAACGAGAGATCGCAAAAAATAGTAGGACAAACCCCAAAAAATTCTTCAAATATATTAATAGTAAAAAGGTCAGGTCTGAGCATGTAGGCCCTTTACAAAATAATCTAGAGTGGGTGACTGGGGACAAGGAGAAGGCTAATTTATTAAATACTTTCTTCAGCTCTGTGTATACAAAAGAGCATGGGGAAGTTCATGTCCATAATGGGGGTGGTATTGACACAGCCCCCAATGATCCACAATGGCTCAAAAGGGATATGGTCCAGAAATATTTAGACAGAATAAAGGTGGATAAAGCACCTGGACCTGATGGCATCCACCCACAGATCCTAAAAGAATTGAGCTCTGTAATTTCAAAGCCATTGTATCTAATTTTTAGGGACTCGTTAATGACAGGAATAGTACCGCTGGATTGGCGCAGGGCGAACGTGGTGCCTATATTTAAAAAGGGATCAAAGTCTTTACCAAGTAACTATAGACCTGTTAGTTTAACTTCTATAGTCGGGAAGATACTGGAGCGTTTAATAAAAGACAACATAGACGAGTTCTTGCTGGAAAAAAACATTTTAAGCAACAGACAGCATGGGTTCATGAAAGACAGAAGTTGTCAGACAAACCTGATTTCTTTTTATGAAGAGGTAAGTAAAACCTTGGACAGAGGGGTGGCTGTGGATGTAGTATACTTGGACAGAGGGGTGGCTGTGGATGTGGTATAGTTGGACAGAGAGGTGGCTGTGGACGTGGTATACTTGGACAGAGGGGTGGCTGTGGACGTAGTATACTTGGACAGAGGGGTGGCTGTGGACGTGGTATAGTTGGACAGAGAGGTGGCTGTGGACGTGGTATACTTGGACAGAGGGGTGGCTGTGGACGTGGTATAGTTGGACAGAGAGGTGGCTGTGGACGTGGTATACTTGGACAGAGGGGAGGCTGTGGACGTGGTATACTTGGACAGAGGGGTGGCTGTGGACGTAGTATACTTGGACAGAGGGGTGGCTGTGGACGTGGTATACTTGGACAGAGGGGTGGCTGTGGACGTGGTATACTTGGACAGAGGGGTGGCTGTGGACGTGGTATACTTGGACAGAGGGGTGGCTGTGGACGTGGTTTATTTGGATTTTGCAAAAGCGTTTGATACAGTTCCGCACACACGGCTCATGTGTAAGTTAAAGTCTACAGGCTTGGAAATATCAGTTTGTAAATGGATAGAAAACTGGCTAAAAGACAGAATTCAGAGAGTAGTGGTTAATGATTCTTACTCTGAATGGTCTGAGGTTATCAGTGGTGTACCCCAAGGTTCAGTGTTGGGACCCTTACTCTTTAATATCTTTATAAATGATATTGGGTCTGGGATCAAAAGTAACATTTCAGTCTTTGCAGATGACACCAAGCTATGCAGTGGTATAACGTCCTTACAGGATGTCTCCAATTTACAAGCTGACCTCAATGCTCTGTCTAATTGGGCGACTATGTGGCAGATGAGGTTTAATGTTGAGAAATGTAAAGTTATGCACTTGGGGGCTAAGAATATGCATGCATCATACATGCTAGGGGGAGTACAACTGGGGGAATCTGTAGTGGAGAAGGATCTGGGGGTTTTGGTAGATCATAAGCTCAATAATAACATGCAATGCCAAGCTGCGGTTTCCAAAGCGAGCAAAGTTCTTTCTTGTATTAAGAGAGGTATGGACTCCAGAGAGAGAGATATCATTTTGCCCCTGTTCAAATCATTAGTAAGACCTCATCTGGAATATGCAGTTCAGTTTTGGACACCAGTTCTCAAAAAGGATATCGGGGAACTGGAGAAAGTGCAGAGAAGGGCAATCAAACTGATAAGAGGCATGGAGGAGCTCAGCTATGAGGAAAGATTAGAGGAACTGAATTTGTTCACTCTTGAGAAGAGGAGAATAAGGGGGGATATGATCAACATGTTTAAATATATAAGGGGTCCATATAGTGAACTTGGTGTTGAGTTATTCACTTTACGGTCAACACAGAGGACAAGGGGGCACTCTTTACGACTGGAGGAAAAGAGATTTCATCTCCAAATATGGAAAGGTTTCTTCACAGTAAGAGCTGTGAAAATGTGGAATAGACTCCCTCCAGAGGTGGTTCTGGTCAGCTCAGTAGATTGCTTTAAGAAAGGCCTGGATACTTTCCTAAATGTACATAATATAACTGGGTACTGACATTTATAGGTAAAGTTGATCCAGGGAAAATCCGATTGCCTCTCTGGGATCAGGAAGGAATTTTTTCCCCTGCTGTAGCAAATTGGAGCATGCTCTGCTGGGGTTTTTTGCCTTCCTCTGGATCAACTGTGGGTATAGTATTGGGTATATTGGATTGTACGTTTTTTTTTTTTTTTTTTTTATGGTTGGACTGGATGGACTTGTGTCTTTTTTCAACCTGACTAACTATGTAACTATGTAACTATGATGGGGCACTATTCCTCCCACTGACACCAATGATGGGACACTATTCCTCCCACTGACACCAATGATGGGGCACTATTCCTCCCACTGACACCAATGATGGGACACTATTCCTCCCACTGACACCAATGATGGGACACTATTCCTCCCACTGACACCAATGATGGGGCACTATTCCTCCCACTGACACCAATGATGGGACACTATTCCTCCCACTGACACCAATGATGGGACACTATTCCTCCCACTGACACCAATGATGGGGCACTATTCCTCCCACTGACACCAATGATGGGACACTATTCCTCCCACTGACACCAATGATGGGACACTATTCCTCCCACTGACACCAATGATGGGGCACTATTCCTCCCACTGACACCAATGATGGGACACTATTCCTCCCACTGACACCAATGATGGGACACTATTCCTCCCACTGACACCAATGATGGGACACTATTCCTCCCACTGATACCAATTATGGGACACTACTCCTCCCACTGACACCAATGATGGGGCACTATTCCTCCCAGTGATACCAATGATGGGACACTATTCCTCCCACTGACACCAATGATGGGACACTATTCCTCCCACTGATACCAATGATGGGACACTATTCCTCCCACTGACACCAATGATGGGACACTATTCCTCCCACTGACACCAATGATGGGACACTATTCCTCCCACTGACACCAATGATGGGGCACTATTCCTCTCACTGACACCAATGATGGGACAATATTCCTCCCACTGACACCAATGATGGGGCACTATTCCTCCCACTGATACCAATGATGGGACACTATTCCTCCCACTGACACCAATGATGGAACACTATTCCTCCCACTGATACCAATGATGGGACACTATTCCTCCCACTGATACCAATGATGGGACACTATTCCTCCCACTGACACCAATGATGGGGCACTATTCCTCCCACTGATACCAATGATGGGACACTATTCCTCCCACTGACACCAATGATGGGGCACTATTCCTCCCACTGATACCAATGATGGGACACTATTCCTCCCACTGACACCAATGATGGGACACTATTCCTCCCACTGACTTAGACAATGGGGTACCAATATTCCCCCCAATACCAGAGATGGGACAAGTTATGAATAAGGGAAGCTACAAATTCTGACATGGCCTGGACAGCATGCAGGAACGGTATAGCTGATGGGGGAGGGGAGACCCACCTTCTCATTGTAGGCTTCATTTCGGAGGACCTCTGGAGCCATCCAGTATGGAGACCCCACCACCGGCAACTTCTCACCGCCGTCACTGGAAGACACAAAGAACAAGGAGGGTCACACATTCCCTATGATAAGCAATCACACCAGATCACTTTTCTTATTAAGCAGATTGGTGGAGATTTATCACCTCTAATGACACATAATGAAGCCAGTTCTGACCAGTCTGCATTGTGTTCTATAGAAGAGGAAACCTTCTCATGGTGAGGCTCACAATACATCACCATTCTTCAGTAAAGCTCCACCTTTTATCAATATGTATCCTTGTGCTCCAATCAGTGACTTTGCTTAGGCTGCTGCAGGCAGGAGGACACAATTCCTCAGTCTCCCCCCCCCCCCCCCCAGTGATCGGACTGTAACATTATAAGTCACAAGGTGAGAGGCTGTAGCAGGGGGCTGATCTGTGTCAGACATTTGTGAACACTGCCATGAACTACGTAGACACCGAGATTTACATACTTGTGTCATCTCTGAACAAAGGAGCCTGAACAAATATGGTGCCGTCCTTTAGAGAGCGGAGATTGTGACCACTGTGAGAGGTCATGAATATCTGGAAGTGATGAGATCACTCATCATGAAATTACTATAACATTATATAACAGATGTGAGGTCTGCTATAAACTAAAGACAAAGAAACACACTAATAGACCATTTCCAGCGTTGTCTATAGTATCCGTATATATAATACGAGCATCAGACGGGGAGAATATTGGTCATTCTTCCTGAATGTCACATGTGGCCCCGTCCTGGAAGGAGCACAAGGGCCACGCTGGATGTGGAAAATTAAAGGGAAGGACACGATTCACCTAATGAGTTGTGTCTCCCTACACTGTGTGCATCAAAAGAAACCTCGGAGGATTTGATTTAAATCATGATTTTTAAAGAGCAACTGTCATCTCTGTGCCGCAGAGGCTCCTCCTCCTCCTCTGACCCCGCTGTTGGCTCCTCCTCCTTCTCTGACCCCGCTGTTGGCTCCTCCTCCTCCTCCTTCTCTGACCCCGCTGTTGGCTCCTCCTCCTCCTCCTTCTCTGACCCCGCTGTTGGCTCCTCCTCCTTCTCTGACCCCGCTGTTGGCTCCTCCTCCTTCTCTGACCCCGCTGTTGGCTCCTCCTCCTTCTCTGACCCCGTTGTTGGCTCCTCCTCCTCCTCCTCTGACCCCGCTGTTGGCTCCTCCTCCTCCTCCTCTGACCCCGCTGTTGGCTCCTCCTCCTCCTCCTCCTCCTCTGACCCCGCTGTTGGCTCTTCCTCCTCCTCCTCTGACCCCGCTGTTGGCTCCTCCTCCTCCTCTGACCCCGCTGTTGGCTCCTCCTCCTCCTCTGACCCCGCTGTTGGCTCCTCCTCCTCCTCTGACCCCGCTGTTGGCTCCTCCTCCTCCTCTGACCCCGCTGTTGGCTCCTCCTCCTCCTCTGACCCCGCTGTTGGCTCCTCCTCCTGATTCCGCTGTTGGCTCCTCCTCCTCCTCTGACCCCGCTGTTGGCTCCTCCTCTGACCCCGCTGTTGGCTCCTCCTCTGACCCCGCTGTTGGCTCCTCCTCTGACCCCGCTGTTGGCTCCTCCTCCTCTGACCCCGCTGTTGGCTCCTCCTCCTCTGACCCCGCTGTTGGCTCCTCCTCCTCTGACCCCGCTGTTGGCTCCTCCTCCTCTGACCCCGCTGTTGGCTCCTCCTCCTCTGACCCCGCTGTTGGCTCCTCCTCCTCTGACCCCGCTGTTGGCTTCTCCTCCTCTGACCCCGCTGTTGGCTCCTCCTCCTCTGACCCCGCTGTTGGCTCCTCCTCCTCTGACCCCGCTGTTGGCTCCTCCTCCTCTGACCCCGCTGTTGGCTTCTCCTCCTCTGACCCCGCTGTTGGCTCACCGACAGTCTCATTCACTTTAATGGGACGGCTGGTGATGGGGCGGTGACACAACAAGGTGAGGGATGTGGCGGCAGCTGGTGATTGGACGCCCGCTAACAGGTGCTGCCATGGTGGATCTGAAATGACAGGTGCTCTTTACATGTGAGGAGTCATTCTTGCTGGTAGTTGGAATCTTTAATATTTGGAAACAAAATGAAGGTTTCCCATTTAGAATAATAAGCTGTCTGTATAGTAAAACACGATATCAGAACCGATTCATACAGTTTGTAGTGTACATAGATATGAAAAACAATGGGATAAAGGAATATTCCTGAACTTGATTATTATTATTATTATTATTATTATTATTATACAGGATTTATGTGGTGCCAACAGTTTGCGCAGCGCTTTACAACATGAGGACAAATACAATACAAATCAATACAGGAGGGATCAGAGGGCCCTGATCATTAGAGCTTACAATCTAGAAATCTAGTTTATCTCATGATTACTGTGACATTGTGTGATTGTATCAATGCAGTGCATGTTATCTCAGCCTGCAGAGCTTGGATTCATTGAATGAGTTTACCAAAAATGTAAATATTGCAGAATATACAGCCTCATACTACATAACTAAGCTCCATTTCATGCTGAATAAAACTAAAATTATTAATGTATCTTAAATAGAAAATTATCTTTAAATAGATCTTTCCTCCGAAAGCATTTTAATAAAATAAAAATGATTAAAAAAAAAAAAAAAAAATCAAAAAATCGATTTAAGATAAAAAAAATAAATAATCAGATTTTCAATGATTGATTTTTATCCACCCCGATAGAGACACACAGCCCCCTGGCCTAGGAAGACAAGGCAATTCCAAGCTTCTGTCTCTTCTTCCCGCTATCTGCCTCCAGACTGCACTGTTCAGGGAAGCAGCACTGAGAAAGCAGGACACCGCGGCATTAAAATCTGTAAACTGCAAGTGCTGAGGTAAGAATTTACTGTGTGTATTTTATTCTTCACAGTGTGTTGAACTAAAATTGCTGAGGGCTGGACACTCCTTCAAAGGCCGTACATCTCCTTTAAGTAAATGTCAGACTCTGCAGAGTCCCCGGAACCTCATCAATGTATCCCATAATACAGATCAGCCGCCAGGTGCGGAGCGCGCGCCTCGCTCTAATGGTGATAACCGACCCGCGGATATCGGGGCCGCCAATTCATCTTCTCAGATGCAGCGCTGACCACAACTTCCTGTCACCACAATCCGTCCGCCAGCAGAAAGAGGAATCAGAAAATGTGCAACTGAAAAACTGATGAGGTGTGAAGAAGATGTGGAGTTCTTCAATTCTGGGTTGGCGCCAAGTAGGCCGTATTATTAAATGTATTCCGAGGTCTATCCAAGACTCCGCTGTTTAAGTAGCATCTCCCCCACTTCTACAAATAGTTTGTGTCTCTGCCCCTCCCACAATGGGGAGATTTCCTGCAGTAATGTGTCTCTGCCCCTCCCACAATGGGGAGATTTCCTGCAGTAGTTTGTGTCTCTGCCCCTCCCACAATGGGGAGATTTTCCCCAGTAGTTTGTGTCTCTGCCCCTCCCACAATGGGGAGATTTCTCTGCAGTAGTTTGTGTCTCTGCCCCTCCCACAATGGGGAGATTTCCTGCAGTAGTTTGTGTCTCTGCCCCTCCCACAATGGGGAGATTTCCTGCAGTAGTTTGTGTCTCTGCCCCTCCCACAATGGGGAGATTTCATGCAGTAATTTGTGTTTCTGCCCCTCCCACAAAGCCATAATGAAGAGGTCACACTCTCCCCAAGCCGGGCTCCCCCATCATACAAGGAGGAAACTACATTTATGAGGGCGTTATGTACCCCAGAAAATTACAGCAGCTGCAGACTGAAAACTACTATTTATTTTCTCCACAGAAGTGGAGTTACCCTTTAAGTAATCAGCGATACTGCCATACTGTAATGACTTTGGACCTCAAATGATAACAGCCTGAAATGAACACCAAAGAACAGAACATTGATGGCTCATAATAAAAGTAATCAGCAGTGGGAGGGGCCATGATCTTATGAACCTGTAGGGAGGGGTGAGCACAGGCCGCAACGCCCCCCCCCAGGTCTGGGGATTTCAGTGGGGGTTACACAGGAGCCCCCCTATCCCCTCTCGGTACGGGGCCCCCAGCTCCCCTCATTCTCTCGGTACGCGGCCCCCCCCAGCCCCCCCATCCCCTCTCCGTACGCGGCCCCCCATCCCCTCTCCGTACGCGGCCCCCCATCCCCTCTCCGTACGCGGCCCCCCCAGCCCCTCACCCCAATCCTTGTGAAGATTATTGATCCTCCAGCTGGCAGGTATGAGAACCTGGCCGGGTTCCCGGCGCTCGGTGTGGTAATGTACACAAAGCCGGAGCAGGTCCCGGCATTAATCAACACCAGCTGGAGTTCCCCCGAGCGCCACGTTAACGAGGTGCCACGAGATACCTCACCGCGCCGAGCAGGTCTAGGAAACCGTATTAAATATTTCCACCTCGGTGAGACATTTTTTCCTTCTGACAAATTCACGGCAACTGATGAAAAATCGCAGGAATCGCCGTAACCTCGTTCAATGATTGGAGCTCAGACACGCCGCAATCAGGGCGACGTTTTATTAGGTGTGTCGATCAGGTACAAAGGACTGATCGCCAGTCGCTGCATTTAGGACCGATGGTACCGCTGTGCTCAAAGAGGTGCCCATCCCCCTACCGCCGCTCCCCGGAGCATACACAAGTTCCTCCGGCATAGGAAAACGATGTTCAGACCACACATGTGAGGTATCGCTGCGATCGGTAGAGCGAGAGCAATAATTCTAGCTCTACAACTCCTAACTCAAAACTAGTAACCTGTAGAAAATTTTAAACGCCGCCCATGCAAATTTTTTTTTTGGTCAAAGTTTGTTGCCGTTCCACGAGTTGGTGGTGCAGTGGTGAGCGTAGCGGCTTTCCAAGCATCTGACCCGGGTTCAATTCCCGGCCAACGCCATCTCCCAAGATGGCTGCCTCACCTGGTAAGTGCTGCGATTCCCCAGAGACTCAAATTAAAATGTTGAGTACTTATTAGCGGTGGCATAAAATGGAACTTCCGCTTTAAGGGAAGGTGACCCCCTGATATGCCACATTTTGCATGTCTTTTTTTTGGGGGGGGGGCGACCCTTTTTTTAGAAGGTTCCAGCTCCCACTTCCTCCTGACACACCCGCGGCCCCGGAAGGGAAGATCACCTCTCCCCCCTTCCTCTCGGCAATCATCTTGGATACGTCACCCCAGATGACAGCATGCCCGGCCTGTCATAGCATGTCTCACGCATGCGCAGTGGGTGCCTGGCAGTGAAGCCACAGCCGCGCTCCACAGTGACAATGCCGGCGAGTGCAGAGAGGAGGAGGGGTAGAGGGGCGGGGCTTCGTCCCCCCCGCATCGCTGGACCCCGGGACAGGTAAGGGACAGGTAAGTGAAGTCAGCAGCTGCAGTATTTGTAGTGAAAACATATAAATTATATAGAATTGCACTAAAATACACAAATGTAAATTGTCTAAATTGGTTAATATTACAGAGTGATAATAAATCTTGTAAACTCCGGGTTTGGATCTCCACCATTCGCCACCCTCTTGTGCCTCCATGGAAAGCTGAAATACCTTCTTACCGGCTCCTGTGGACCCCTCATTACAAAGGGGTGTCATCTGTGGATTAAACCCATCCAAGGCCTTTCCCAGGATCACATCCCTCACCGGCTCCGGACACCACTTGTCACCGGGTGGGAGGTAATGAGGTCACACTTGATGCTCTCCAGGCATGGTGGTGGGCCGGCTGGTCAATATGCCTGGAGAGCATCAAGTGCTGAGAAATCCCAGGAAGATACCTCATCATGCCAAACCAATCAGGGAGGAGTGTGATTGGCCCCAAATGTATTCTGCACTAGGACAACCCCCCCCCCCCCCAAACATCCAGCCAATGCCATTAACCACTTCCCACCCAAGGCACATCATGGACATTGAGTGCGGACATCTGGACTATTCCTGCAGCTACGAACATCATCCAGATATTTTTTTCCGCCGGCGGTTCTATGCACTGTAAGAAGAATCATAGCGGCAGTTCAGCCGATCGATCGTTCTTACAGGCGGGCGGCGGGAGGGGACACACACACACACACATTTCCCCCCCCCCCCCCCGGTGCTTCTCCCGGCTCACCCGTGCGATCGGTGAACCGGAGAATGAATCGGTCGCCCCTGGAAGTTTACCATAGAGATTTCTAGTGACCAGATGCTCCCCAGTCATCTCTATGACTCTCGGAGGCCTGAGTGTGACGTTATGACCTCACGTCCGGGCCGGAGGAAGTAAACAAAGCCGAAAACGCGGCTGGAAAGGATGAGAATTTTTTTTCCCAGCCTGGAGGAGAAATCTCTCTATAAAGAGGACCTGTCACACACTATTCCTATTACAAGGGATGTCTACATGTTTGTGAGTAGTTTCTTATCTTATTTTTAATAAAAAGACGTCTAAGGATAATGCACAAGGCTGTGCGCCCTCTTTTTTCTTCTTTCCCTTTTGACTATTAGGATACCCCTATCCTTGAGGGCAGCAAGGCCCGAGGCACCTTCCACCACGAACTTTACTCCACCTGATAACTCACTTGTGTGCCGAAGTGTTTGTCATCCTCTCTGCAGTCTCTGGGCGACACCACTCACCTCAGACATGAAATATGAACAAAGCCTATCCCGCTATAGATTGCAGATAAACAGGTACCACTTAGTTGTTTCATCTCTGTATCACCCGAGGCCGGGTCACTTCACTGGGTATATAGAAGGGTTGCAACCACTTAAGGGAAAGCCCACCCTTTAAAGAAGAAAAAGACAAAAAAAGCTTCTCTGGAACTGTAAGGAATGAATGTACCTGAAATCTGGGATTTTTCTGCCAGACCGAAATCCGCCACCACAGCAGAGAATCCGTTCTCATCGCTTTTGATGAGACAGTTCTGGAAGAGAGCAGATGGTAATGAGCCATGATAGAAACCACATTACAGCTTCAACACTCAACATTGCTGCATGACAACGCTCTGTCCCCATGATTCCCGACATCCCTGTGATCCCCGACATCCCCGTCATCCCTGTGACCCCCGACATCCCTGTCATCCCCATCATCCTCGTGATCCCCGTCATCCCTGTGATCCCCATCATCCCCGTGATCCCCATCATCCCCGTGATCCCCGACATCCCCGTCACCCCTGACATCCCCGTCACCCCTGACATCCCCGTCACCCTTGTGATCCCCGTCACCCTTGTGATCCCCCGTCACCCTTGTGATCCCCGTCACCTTGTGATCCCCGTCATCCCCATCACCCCTGTGATCCCCGTCGCCCTCGTGATCCGTCATCCCCGTCACGCCCGTGATCCTACGTTGTCACTTCTCTGATGAAGAACACAAGTGGCTGTTTCCGCACACACACACACACGGTCCGTCACCAAGAAACCCTCCTGAGAAATGCCATGGAGACAGGAAGTGATGATATAGAAGGATAAATACATTTGGGAATACAGCATTTGCCTCTTTTGCTGAGTCTTTTCCCACCTAGACCCCAATGGTGGCCATACAGTCCCGACCTTACTGTCCGGGACAGAAATACATTAGGAAGATTGATCGGGCACCAATAATGCAGGTCATTATGATCGATTGATACAATTGGACCATTTACTCAATATTGATGGAAACAAGTTTTGAACGGCACATGAACCTCTTATTGCATGTGTGTGACATGTGGACGTTAACCACTTGCAATCCAGGCACCTCCCCCCCCCCTTCCTGCTCAGGCCAATTTTCATATTTCCGCATCCTCACGCTTTTTGAATGACAATTGCGCGTTCATACAACACTGTACACACATGACATTTTTATCATTTTTTAGAGACAATGAGAGCTTTTATTTGGTGGTATTTTTCACCAACAGTAGAAAGGAGGCGGCACTGAAGTCCTTGAAGTGTCATTTATTGGTACATCTGAGTGACAATAAAACAACAACACTGACGTATTTCGGCAGAAGCCTTAGACCCCTTTCACCCTGGGGTGCTTTGCAGGCGCTACAGCGCTAAAAATATCGCCTGCAAAGCGCCCTGAAAGAGCCGCTCCTCACGAGGGCTTTCACACTGGAGCGGTGCGCTGACAGGGCGATAAAAAAAAGTCCTGCTAGCAGCATCTTTGGAGCGGTGTGTATACCGCTCCT
This sequence comes from Lithobates clamitans, assembly GCA_037952925.1. Taxonomy (NCBI): domain Eukaryota; kingdom Metazoa; phylum Chordata; class Amphibia; order Anura; family Ranidae; genus Lithobates; species Lithobates clamitans. The sequence continues at coordinate 397,556 of JBBGZY010002751.1, read as the reverse complement.
TCACCGCTCCTGCCCATTGAAATGAATGGGGCAGCGCGGCTATATCGCCGGCAAAGCGCCGCTGCAGCAGCACTTTGCACCCTTTCTCGGCCACTAGCAGGGGGGTAAAACCAGCCCGCTAGCGGCTGAATATGGTCGCTAAAACGACAGTAAAGTGGCCCTAAAAATAGCGCAGTTTTACCGCCGGCACCCGCACCGCCCCATTGTGAAAGGGGCCTTAGTCGTAGCTAGTTTAAGAATGAATGAATGGACTTGTATAGCGCTGCAAATGTGAACTGAATTGCCTCAAGGCGCTTGGTCCATCCTGTGGGTCCAGCTTGTTAGAAGAGGAAGGTCTTGAGTTTTTTCCTGAAGGCCTGATGGTTTTCTTCCATACGGATGTTGGTCGGTAGAGCGTTCCATAGCCGTGGTCCTTGGACTGCGAATCTTCGTTCTCCCTTCAATTTGTAGCAGGATTTGGGAACGTGGAGAAGGTATTGGTAGGTTGATCGAAGACTGCGATTAGTTACGTAGCGTTTTATTTTCTCGCATAGGTATTGAGGAGCATTTCCTTGTAGGCATTTGTGGGTGAGGCAGAGGGTCTTGAATGTGATCCGATCCTTTCTGGTTAGCCAATGTAGGCTCCTCAGGGATGGGGAAATGGATTCCCAGGGTTTTTTTCCTGTTATCAGTCTTGCTGTGGTGTTTTGGATGAGTTGTTGATGGTGGGATCCGCTGACTACTGATCCAATTTGTGCATTCATTGACATTTCTGAGTCAAAAATGACTCCAAGAATTTTGGCTTTGGTGCATGGGGCGATGGTCTGTCCAAAGACGGTGGGCGGTGTCCAAGGGTTCTTGTTTTTTGTATTTTGGTTTACGTGTAATAGAAGAAGCTCTGTTTTGGATCCGTTGAGTTTGAGGTAGCTAGTGGTCATCCAGTCGTCTATCAATGTGAGGCATTTTTCTAGTTATTGATAGTGGTCTTTTTGTCCGGTGATGTGAAAGTAGAGTTGCGTGTCGTCAGCGTACGAGTGGTAGCGGAGGTCCGAATTTCTGATGACTTTGAGGAGCGGACAGATGTAGATGTTGAAGAGGACTGGTGATAAAGGAGACCCTTGAGGGACACCATACGATATTGCCCGAGTTTCAGAGGTGAAGGCGCCTAGTTTCACTGTCAGAGTGATTTTCCAGGAATGATGCGAACCATTGTAGCTCTGAATCTGTGACTCCCGCTACTCCTGTGAGGCGGATGAGTAGGGTGTTGTGGTCCACTGTATCGAATGCTGCACTGAGGTCCAACAGTACCAGGAGACTTGATTCTCCGTCATCTGCAGCTTTGAGGGCGTCCTCCCATACTTTGAGGAGTGCCGCTTCTGTGCCGTGGCCTGGGCAGAAGCCCGATTGCAGAGGTTCCAGGAGTTTGTGTGTGTCCAGGAGGAGTTGTAGCTGTTGTACGACTGCTTTCTCCATGACCTTGGAGATGGTGTTGAGACTTGTTATCGGTCTGCGGTAGTTGGGGTCTTTAGGGTTGAGGTTGGGTTTCTTTAGAAGAGGTTTGAGGATGCCTTGCTTGAGGGCGATCGGGACAGTCACTTCTTTGAATGACTGATTTATGAGATGTGTTATATTAGGGGCGAGGATGTCGGAACATTCTTTTTAGAAGTTTTGTGGGAATTATGTCCTTTGGTGATGTGCTGTCACTGAAGCTTCTGATGGTGTTTTTGGTGCTGTCAGTGGTGATTGGGATTAGCGAGAATTTCGGTCCTTGTGTGATGTTCGTATTGATTTCCTCTTTTTGCTTTGGTTGATTGAGGTTGGTTGTTTTTTTTTCTGTTGAATTGTTTTTCGGATGTTGTCGATTTTGTCGATGAAAAAGTCCGATAACTCATTGCAAAATTCTTGAGTTTCATTTGCGGGGGGGCTCTTGGCAGGTTGGGTTCATAGTCTGGGAGACTATTTTGAAAAGTTCCTAAAGACGGTTTAAGGCTGTTGAGATGGTGTTCGAGAAATGTTCTTTTTTTGCTTTGAAGATTGCTTTGTGATATTTCTCGGTGAGAACTTTGTAGTTTGAGTGGTTTTCCTTAGTCGAATTTCTTCTCCAGGCTCTTTCAGCTCTTCTGCATTCACGCTTCAGTAGAGTAAGGATGCCAGTAAACCATCCCGAGTTCTTTTTGCGGATGAATGTTCTGTGTTTTGGAGCCACTGAGTCTGCTGTTTGTAGTAATGCCTTGTTTAAGAAGTTGAGTGTTTGTTCAGTTGAGTGGTTTAAATTTAGCTTTGTTATTTTGTTAGATAATGTGGTTTTGAAGAGTTCGGAGTGTAGTTTCTTCTGAGATCTAGACCAGTGTGTTGTTATTGCGTGATTCCGTTTTTGGGGGGTGGTGTTGGTGGAGATTTTAAATTTGATAGCGTGGTGGTCCGTCCATGGTAGCGGTACGTTGTCTAATATGTTGATGTCCATATTTTGTTTGCAGATGAGGTCCAAAATATGTCCTGAACCATGTGTAGGAGCATTTATCAGTTACTGGAGACCTAGTTCTTCCAGTTGGTTAATGCAGGAGGTGGCAATAGGGTCTAGGGTGGAGTTTGCCCAGAGGTTGAAGTCCCCAAGTACCAGAAAGATTTTGGTTTTCATGGTGTGTATTGAGATGAATTCCATGAAGGGTGTAAAGAGATTAGTCTTCAGCCCTGGGGGTCTGTAGCATAGCAGTATGTGAATGGTGTCTTGCGGTGTTTGAAGATGAAGGGAATGTCTCCATGAATGGCACTGAGTTCTGTAAAGTTGGTTTTATGAGCGCGAGGTGAGATTTGAAGATCACTGCTAGGCCTCCTCCTTTTTTCCCTCTTCTATGCTCAGTTAGGATCCTGTAGTTCTCAGGCACCAATTCGGTTAAGATGGCGTTGCAGTCGGGTGTTACCCAGCTCTCCGTGATGAAAAGGCAATCTGTGTTGTTTTCGATGATGAAGTTGTGGACTTCCAGTCTGTGCTTGACTGCAGATCTGGTGTTGATCAGGGCGCATGCTAGTTGTTGTGGTTGAATTGGTGTCTCCCTATATTTGATGGTTGATTGTAGGTTGGTCCTTAGTAATTGTTCTTTTTGTAGTCGTTTTTGAATGTAGGTTGGTAATGTTGAGGTGGTATTTCTGTGGAGGGTCTTCGCTGAGTATTTGAAGTTGCACATGGTGAGAAAAGAAAAAAGTTGCTGAAGGAAGGAGGATCTGATGATGGTACTGATGTGGCGATGATGAGCTTGCTTAGGAGGATGGAGGTTCTGTTGGCTGCCACTGCTACGGGGGTGGTGTTGTTGATGGTCCAGATGATTGTGCGGAAAGTTCTGGGAGGTGGTGATGAAGGGGGGGGGGGGGGCACCGGCTCGCTTACCTACCTTCCTGTTGATCCAGAGGAAGGCAGAAAACCCCTAGCTGATATCTTGACAGATAGGACAAGATATATATAAATATATATGTGCACTTAGACTCCACCTATAAACAATTAGCATATTTAATTGATCACACGTCATTAAAGTGAATGGTAATAATGCTTGTGCCAAAAGAAAAAGGGGAGAGAAATCCAAAATTTATAACCAAGATTCATTTTTTTCACCTATTCTGCTCTAATATTATTTTCTTCCCTGTTGGTAGAAGAAGGTTAATCATCTTATATAGAATCTTCTACTATTCCCTCCCAGACTCTCTCTTCTAATTTCCAATGTTTAATCTTGGTTATATATCTTGGATTTCTCTCCCCTTTTTCTTTTGGCACAAATGTTATTACCATTCACTTTAATGACATGCGAGATCAAATAAATATTGTTTTATTGTCTCTCCAATGTACCAATAAATGACACTTGGAGGACTTTGGTGTTGGCGGCTCCTTTGTACTGTTGGTGACGTGGAACGTGACGGGACACATGGAACTCTGGCCCCTGTGAGTGGATCTGGTGTATGGATTGGGTTGTCCCTGTAAAGAGAGCGCTGTCACCGGTCTACCTTTCTATGCTGGATTTATTCACAATCGGGGTTTTTATTTTTTGCTAAACAAAAAAAGACTGGAAATTAATAAAAAAAATAAAAAAATAAAAAAGCCTTTTTATTTATATTGTAAAATTTAGCAAATAAGTAATTTTTCTTCTTCACTGATGAGTTGGCATTGATGGGCACCAATAGGTGGCACTGATGATCAGTGCCCTGTTATCAGTATAAATGCCCGTCACCACAGGATCGCCAGTTATCAGCTTTCCTTTCCACACACAGTGACAGCGCCGAGGAAAGGAAATGTTGATAACCAGCATTTGTTTACATGTGATGAGCCGTGATTGGACACAGCTGATCACATGGTAAAGAGCCTCCGTCATCGGCTCTTTACTAAGATCGGTGATGGGTTGTGTCTGAGGGACATGCGTGCCCCCCGCAGGAAACATGGTGGTCCCGCCTGACGGTCATTCTCCAATACGACAGACTGGAACCAGTTGAGATCCAATCAACCCGTTCTGGTCCTATTTACAATGGACCAGAACAATGTCGAGGGGGGACAACACAAGTACAATACAGAAGGGACAGGAGGGCCCGGCTCATAGAGCTTACATTCTAAATGGAGGGGGTGGTGGTACAAAAGGTAATAGCTGCAGAGAATGATTTGATGGGGGTGGCTCGGGGGGGGATGGGGGTTGAAATGTGACTACAATCTACAAAATTCCTTATAAAACAGCCATCCACTTTCCTGTCCCAGAGTGACAACCCTGACTGCACTGTGTATGTAGAAGCAGCGTTGTCACCTTAGGGGAGGAGTCCAAACCTCTTCCAGTCTTCTACATCAATAGCATTTTGTTTTGGTTTTTGGTTTTTTAAAGTACCCCCCATGTACATCACTTACCTAGTCACATATCCTAGGAGGTGTAGTGTTTCAATGACGGGGGGGGGGGGGGGCAGGTTTGGTGGCGCTTTATTGGGAGGCCCACCTGCTGAACTCAGAAGACCCGGCGGATCAGAAATATGGCGGCTCGGGACTGAGCGGTGGCAGAAGACAAGAGGATCACAGCTGGACAGCGCTGGGTTTATGGGTGTCTAAAATGTGCAGAAGCCACCTCCCGAAAAACAGAGGGGGGGGGGGGTTTAAAAAAAAAATAAAAAAAAAATCGGGGGTATGGTGAAGATCCGCTTTAAAGCTGAACTTTGGCATAAATAAATATTCTCTAAATCCATCGGTCATGTGACTTCTGTAATCTCGGTGATCTTTGTGTATTTCTCCCAGGTCTGTGCAGTAATCCAGTGCAAGACTTCCTGTAATAAAGACCGCCCACTGCTGCCCTCTCTCCTTGTTCAGGGTGACTGGTCTGGTCTCCGCCCCCTCCTGCAGTTTGTAGTGGGTGGAGCCTGCTGGGCCCCAGCTCTGCTCTCTCTCTTTGTGCAGAGTGACTGTTCTGGTCTCCGCCCCCTCCTGTAGTTTTCAGTAGTGGGTGGAGCCTGTGGGGCCCCTCCCACAGTTCTGCTCTCTTTGTGCAGGGTGACTGGTCTGGTCTCCGCCCCCTCCTGTAGTTTTCTGTAGTGAGTGAAGCCTGTTGGGCCCCTCCCACAGCTCTGCCATCTCTCTCTTTGTGAAGGATGACTGGTCCTGTCTCCACCCCCTTCTGCAGGCAGCCTGTAGTGGGTGGAGCCTGCTGGGCCCCTCCCACAGCTCTGTTCTCTCTCTTTGTGAAGGGTGACTGGTCTGGTCTCCTCCCCCTTCTGCAGTTTGTAGTGGGTGGAGCCTGCAGGGCCCCTCCCACAGCCCTACCTTCTCTCTCTTTGTGCAGGGTGACTGGTCCTGTCTCCGCCCCCTTCTGCAGGCAGCCTTTAGTGGGTGGAGCCTGCTTGGCCCCTTTCCATCTCTGCGTTGTTCTGCACAGGCCGTGTACCGCACAATGATGATGTCACGGCTACATTTACAAAGCAATATCTGGCTCTACAAAAGGCATTTGATGCTGAACTCTCTGCAGAATTAAATGACACAAATTAAAAATGGAGCTAAACCCTCCTCTCCTTTACATCCAAGGAAGCGGCCATCTTGGCCTCTGCTTGACCTTCAGTTGTCATGGTGCTGCCCATGTGATCAGTTACGACACCAGCCATTGGATGGTTTGGTAGTTTGCTTGAAAGCAACTGTGACCCTCATCATTCAGGGTATGCTTGGAATGTATTCGTTTTAGAAAACCATTAAAATCGATGGAATTAGTTCCACTTTAATGCAACTCTAATCGATACAGCTCTAAAAAGGTTTTAAAAAACAAACAATGCCTCTTGTAGTCCCTGTACAGCATAGCTCAAAATGGAGAAAAAGAAGCAGCACAAGGAGTCAGGTGGGTGATATGCTGACCAGAAGCGCGCTGACAGGAGGAGAGAACAGAGTGATGAGCTTAACACTGTGCTGCTTCTCCTTTCACTGTCCAATCACAGGTTGTGGGCGGATCCAGCGATGGCATTTGGTGCGCACAAAAGGGGAATTTATAACCTTTGCAGTCACTGAGGAATTTATTTACACCAAGTTGCCCGGAGTTCAGAAGCTGGAGGGTTGGATGGTTCCCCCCTCCCCCACCTTACCAATCCCTCGCATCCCAACCTTCCAAGGGAAATATTAGAGTTAGATGGCGGCACCGAGGAGCGCAGCGAATTTGCTGCCAGCCGTTCTCTCCCCCCCCCCCCCGGTCACGGCTGACCGCTTGTCACAGACACGCTCCGGACGGGACGCAGAAAGGTGGAGGTGACGAATACAGAAGATTGATGTCTCTGTGTGCGCGGCGCAGGAATACACAGAGCCTCTTGTGTCCGCCAGCCGGGGAACATCTGCTCCCGCCCGCCAGACACTGAAATAATACACAACGCTTTATAAACTTTGCTGGATGTTTATTGGGTGGCTAAACAGAGCGTGGGGTGAGAGGTGTGGGGTGTGGGGGGGTGAGAGGTGTGGGGGGGTGAGAGGTGTGGGGGGGTGAGGGGGGGTGAGAGGTGTGGGGGGGTGAGGGGTGTGAGGGGTGTGGGGGGGGTGAGAGGTGTGGGGGGGTGAGGGGTGTGGGGGGGTGAGAGGTGTGGGGGGGTGAGGGGTGTGGGGGGGTGAGAGGTGTGGGGGGGTGAGAGGTGTGGGGGGGTGAGGGGTGTGGGGGGGTGAGAGGTGTGGGGGGGTGTGGGGGGGTGAGAGGTGTGGGGGGGTGAGAGGTGTGGGGGGGTGAGGGGGGGTTGTGGGGGGGTGAGGGGGGGTTGTGGGGGGGTGAGGGGTGAGGGGGGGGTAAGAGGGATGAGGGGGGGTGTGGGGGGGTGAGGGGTGAGGGGAGGGTGAGAGGGATGAGGGGGGGTGAGGGGGGGTGAGGGGTGGGTGAGGGGTGAGGGGGGGTGAGGGGGTGGTGAGGGGTGGTGTGGGTGAGGGGGATGAGGGGGTGGTAGGGGGGGTGAGGGGGGGGTGAGGGGCTCGTGTGCCCTGACACAATTATGTGAACGCAGCGCTACTACAGAGCTTCTCATCCTCCCCTCATAAAGTAGAATAAATGAAGCGGACCGGACAAACACCTTCACGCCAGAATTGTTCTATCGCTCTGTACTGTCTTCTCTTCCAGACGATCGAACGCACAGCTGTATAGGAAGTGAGCAAACTGTCATCACACCGGACCCTCCGCTCACCCACCATTCCAAACTACAGCGGGGGCAGGGAGGAGCACTGGGGACCTGGGTTCAAATTCTACCATCTGGGAGGTTAGATGGGTGACTCCATAGTATATGTCAGAGCTATATAAATGTATAATAATAATAAGAGTGTAAGCTCCTCTGTATAGACACTGATGTGACTGTGGGGGGGGGGGGGGACATTAGAGTGTAAGCTCCTCTGTATAGAGACTGATGTGACTGTGGGGGAGGGGACATTAGAGTGTAAGCTCCTCTGTACAGAGACTGGTGTGACTGTGGGGGGAGGGGACATTAGAGTGTAAGCTCCTCTGTATAGAGACTGATGTGACTGTGGGGGAGGGGACATTAGAGTGTAAGCTCCTCTGTACAGAGACTGGTGTGACTGTGGGGGAGGGGACATTAGAGTGTAAGCTCCTCTGTATAGAGACTGATGTGACTGTGGGGGAGGGGACATTAGAGTGTAAGCTCCTCTGTATAGAGACTGATGTGACTGTGGGGGAGGGGACATTAGAGTGTAAGCTCCTCTGTACAGAGACTGGTGTGACTGTGGTGGAGGGGACATTAGAGTGTAAGCTCCTCTGTATAGAGACTGATGTGACTGTGGGGGAGGGACATTAGAGTGTAAGCTCCTCTGTATAGAGACTGATGTGACTGTGGGGGAGGGGACATTAGAGTGTAAGCTCCTCTGTACAGAGACTGATGTGACAGTGGGGGAGGGGAGATTAGAGTGTAAGCTCCTCTGGTGTGGAGGCTGATGGATCAGTCCTCTGCAGTATATATCTTAGAGAAGTGTGATTGAATGCTGTACAGCTCGGTCGGTGTACACAGAATTCCCTGTGCAGGTCACCAGACTCTGGGCTGTCAGGCCTCTCAGTATAATATTACAGATATAATCAGGGACGGCTGAGCTCCAGCCAAGGTGAAAGTATTCAATTAGCAGCCAAGGAAACAACACAGAGAATGCCATTAATTGGGGAAGTGATGGTCTGCAGATGAAGGAGCACTTCCCCCAACCTCATGCACCCTATACAATGTAAAAATCTTACGGCTTAGCCTAATGTGGGACCAGCCGGACTTCACCCCCCCTCCCCCCCAACTCTGAATTATAACGGTACAGACTGTGCAGACTCATGTAACCCCCCGTCCATGTCTGCTGGAGAATACCAATTAGAATGTTGTAACCTTACCCTGAACACACTGTGAGGACCAACCAATTAGGGAAGGTTTGGTGCTGTCCACTCATAGCCACAATCCAGGGCTGAATGAATGTATGCAGAAGAACTTGTCAGGCCAAGCTCAGAGTGCATTCTGTTCCCCACTGCCACTTATTAAACACAGCTGGGGTCGTGGGTTTAGGCTGCGTACCCCTGAACCCCGCACGCAACCCGCCGCCGAACCCCGCACGCAACCCGCCGCCGAACACCGCACTCTGCACGCAACCTGCTGCCGAACCCCGCACGCAACCCGCCGCCAAACCCCGCACGCAACCCGCCGCCAAACCCCGCACGCAACCCGCCGCCAAACCCCGCACGCAACCCGCCGCCAAACCCCGTACGCAACCCGCCGGCAAACGCAGGCTGGCACAAATGGGTGTCTGAGTCACCCTATCACAGGAAATACCTGAACAAGGACCTCCATGGCAGAATCAGCAGGACTTTTACTGCTATCTTCAGATATACATTTCTCGAAAAGGACTTTTGAAACATCATAACATGTTAAAGCTCATATAAGATTTCAGTGATTGTCCTTTACCTTTAAAGAAGATGTCAACCCAATCAGTTGGCAGCAGGACTGTCAGAGTCTCTACCTCCAGCATGGCAATACAGTGGAACCTCGGATTATGAGTATAATCTGTTCCAGGAGAATGCTCATAATCCAAAGTACTCTCATAACAAAGCGAATTTTCCCATTGAAGTCAATGAAAAGGAAAATAATTTGTTCCGCATTGACTTCAATGGGATGCAATACCGCATGCGGCCAGAGGCGGGGGGCGCCGGAGATCCTTGGAAACGGCTGAAAAGGCCCGAGGACACTTCGGTGGACCTCGGCAAACCTCGGAAAGACTTCCTACCCGAGATTTGCTGAGGTCAGACGTGCTGTACTCGGGCCTTTCCGTGCATTTTCAAACGTGACGTTCGGCTCTGCTCGGCTCCGGCGCCCCCCCCCCCACCTCAGGCCAAAAGTGGTACTGCACACCGCTTTGGCCTGAATCGTGCTCATTTTGTGGGACAACACTCGCAAACCGAGTTACGATTTTTAAAAATACAGTATTTGGATTGTGAAACGCTCGTTAACCGCGTTACTCACAACCCGAGGTTCCACTGTACTTCAATGAAAAGCTCTTGGAACAAACCTCGAATGAACTGGTGCCAGGAACCCACCTTGGATGTGAGGTCGCGGTGAAAGATCCCCTTGAAGTGAAGGTAAGCCAGTCCCAGAGCCACGTCCAGTCCCAGCTTCACCCGGACCGTCCACGGCAAGTGCTGGTTGCTGTCCAGAAGCTGCTCCAAATTTCCGCTGTTTATGTACTGAAAGACAAGAGGCTCTGGGTCAGGACACAGAATTCAGGAGGCAGTCAGTCTATTATAAGACATTCGAGAAGAGAGGAGAACCATGGAGCTTCTGGTGAGAAGGGACTAAAGGAATCAAATAGTTCTCCAAACAAATCAATGCCCAACACAGCAAAGCCTTCTCTGAATAAAAGACATTCACAGGTCTCATCCCATCATATATCCCATAAATAAGAGGATTGGATTCCCCATTTCAGGGATTTTATTCCCCATTTCAGGGATTTTATTCCCCATTTCAGGGATTTTATTCCCCATTTCAGGGATTTTATTCCCCATTTCAGGGATTGGATTCCCCATTTCAGGGATTTTATTCCCCATTTCAGGGATTTTATTCCCCATTTCAGGGATTTTATACCCCATTTCAGGGATTTTATTCCCCATTTCAGGGATTTTATTCCCCATTTCAGGGATTTTATACCCCATTTCAGGGATTTTATTCCTCATTTCAGGGATTTTATTCCTCATTTCAGGGCTTTTATACCCCATTTCAGGGATTTTATTCCCCATTTCAGGGATTTTATACCCCATTTCAGGGATTTTATTCCCCATTTCAGGGATTTTATTCCCCATTTCAGGGATTTTATTCCCCATTTCAGGGATTTTATTCCCCATTTCAGGGATTTTATACCTCATTTCAGGGATTTTATTCCCCATTTCAGGGATTTGATTCCCCCTTTCAGGGATTTTATACCCCATTTCAGGGATTTTATTCCTCATTTCAGGGATTTTATTCCCCATTTCAGGGATTTTATTCCTCATTTCAGGGATTTTATTCCCCATTTCAGGGATTTTATTCCCCATTTCAGGGATTTTATTCCCCATTTCAGGGATTTTATTCCTCATTTCAGGGATTTTATTCCTCATTTCAGGGATTTTATACCCCATTTCAGGGATTTTATACCCCATTTCAGGGATTTAATTCCTCATTTCAGGGATTTTATTCCTAATTTCAGGGATTTTATTCCCCATTTTAGGGATTTTATTCCTCATTTCAGGGATTTGATTCCCCATTTCAGGACAGTTGGCCAGGAAGAGAAACACTGGGGTGTAATTAAGACACATTTTAGGTCATCAATGTAATTTACCTACAGAGATTTGTGACCCAAATTTTGCAGACATGGGGTTCTTGATTTGTATTTAAAGTGATAATAAAAAGGTATTTAAAAAAAAAACAAAACTAACAAACATGTCATACTTCCTGGCTTTGTAATGGTATTACACAGAGCAGCCCCGATCCTCCTCCTCTGGGGTCCCCCGCCAGGCTCTCCTCGCTCATCCTTTTCTCCAAGTACCCCTTTAGCAAGCCGCTTGCTATGGGGGCACTCGTGTGTGCTCGCTCCTAAGCCCCGCTCTGTGTGTCCATGAGACAAACAGAACAAGGCTCGGCCCTGCCCCCTGTGCCCTCCTCACTGGCTGTGATTAACAGCAGCGGGAGCCAATGAGGAGGCAGAGATCCGGGAGAGCAGTTGCTCTCGTGCACATCACTGGATCACGATCCGGCAAGGATTGTGTGTGGGGGGGGGGGAGCTGCATACTGAATTCACAGAATAAAGGTAAAACAAACTCAAACTTAAGAACCACTTTAAAATTTACCCCCCTTCATGACCAGGCCATTGTTTTGCGATATGGCACTGCGACCCCTTTCACACTGGAGGCGTTTTTCAGGCGCTTTACCGCTAAAAATATCGCCTGTAAAAAGCCTCATCTGTCTGTGTACGGCGTATTCACTGCACCTTAATTTTCACCATTACATTGTGTCTTATGTATTTCTTTATGTGTTGCAGTGAATACGCTGTACACAGACAATTACCAATCTCCTGAAGAAGCTCCATCTTCTAGCGAAACACGTGGAGAATCACGTTTTTGTACAATAGTTCTATCCCATTCTTCAGTGTTTTGGTCTCAATTTTAAACTAAAGATTGTTATATCTTTATTAACGAATGTATTAAATAAAAACTGTGGTACTTTTACTATACATGATATCGTTTCTCATTGTTTTAGGCACCTTAAAAGTCCCTCCATTCCATTTTCTTCAAAGGGTAACTCCACTTTCATGGAGAAATAAATAGGATTTACAATAATATATAATTGCTACACAAGTCACATAATTAAATGTTAAAAAATCCCTTTTCCTTTTCAATCCGAAGCGCTGCGATTTTCTATAAAATGCAATATGGCCACCTGGGGGCGCTCTGTACAGATGGTATACAGAACCCCGCCCCCGAGAAATGTCATTTCCTGCTTGTGTGATTGGCTCCCTGATTTCTGCAGTCTGCACAAAGATACAAGTAAAAAAATTGCATTCCCTGAAAACATAAAATGTCATTTCTGGTGAGATACTCCCAAAAGGAAATCATGTCTAAGGGGATGCAGACCCTGCCACTTTCCTCAGAGCCCTGCAGGTGCAGCAGCTGATAATTATACAAGCTCTCCCATTCACTGTGCACACGGACACAGAAAAAACAGATATTTCTTTAGAATAACAAAAAGGTAGGAATCTACAAAAATTTGTAATGTGCAGAGATCACCCAGGAGGGGAAGTTTTTTTTTCTCTACAAAAGTGGAGTTATCCTTTAAACCTGAACTCCAGGAAAAAAATACTTCTATTTAAATATATTCCTCAATATCCAGAGGATAGAAGTCCACTTTGTGAGCACCAAACATCTTTGCAAAGCCAAATATTACCATAAAAAAAAAAATCAGTGACATCATCATTGTGTTGTACATAGCCTGTGCAGAGAGCAGAGCTGTGGGAGGGACAATGCAGGCCCCACCCACTACAGGCTGCCTGCAGAAAACTAGAGCAAGGGGTGGAGACAAGACCAGTCCCTCTGCACAGGGAGAGAGCAGAGCTGTGGGAGGGGCTAAGTAGGCTCCACCCACTGTAGAAAACTAGAGGAGGGGGCGGAGACAAGAACAGTTCCCCTGCACAAGGAGAGAGCAGAGCTGTGGGAGGGGCTCAGCAGGCTCCACCCACTGTAGAAAACTACAGGAGGGGGCGGAGACAAGAACAGTTCCCCTGCACAAGGAGAGAGCAGAGCTGTGGGAGGGGCTCAGCAGGCTCCACCCATTACAGGCTGCCTGCAGAAAACTACAGGAGGGGCGGAGACAAGAACAGCTCCCCTGCACAAGGAGAGAGCAGAGCTGTGGGAGGGGCTCAGCAGGCTCCACCCATTACAGGCTGCCTGCAGAAAACAACAGGAGGGGGCGGAAACAAGACCAGTCCCCCTGCACAAAGAGAGAGGGCAGCAGGGGGCGGTCTTTATTACAGGAAGTCTCACACTGGATGACTGTACAAATCTGGGAGAAGATTCCGGAAGAAGTCACATGAGGAATGGGTTTAGTATTTTTTTCCCTGGAGTTCGGCTTTAAATATTTACTTGGACATATTCTTAAAAGGGAGTCGGAGAACATTCACTCTGACAAAATAATCGTCAAATCCTTCTTTCCTGGCGGTGTTTTTGTGGTTTCCCAGCTCTCAGCACATCAGGGGTTAACATGTGACGCGGTGACTGCAGATCACACGCCGCCGCGATGGAATGTCCATTCATCATCTACACTTTTCCCCCATTGTCTGCAGAGAAGGCTTTGTGTTGTGTTGTTACACTGTACACTATGGAGGGGGGTGGGGTGAAGGTGCAATGATATACCGCCAAAGAAAAACAGAAGAAAAAATAAAAACGCAGGGGGAGGAGTCTGACAACAATCGGGAGAATTTTGTCACGCAAATCGAAAAGAGCGGAATAAACTTTAGGACTAGAAATCAGAATCTGCATGATATCAGCGAATCTTCGGATCTGAAAGTATTCCCCCCCCCCCCCCCCTTTCATAGTCTGACTCCGCCTCTAATCAGAGCTCCTGAGGGGGTTTTCCCATAAATTGGGGGGAAAGGGAGGGGTTTAATATCACTTTAAGCTTTAATATAAAATGTCTAAATCTAAAATAAAATCAGGTAAAGGATATGTAAACTTTTTTTTTTTAACACGTCGTACTTCCCTCCTCTGTGCAGTAGGTTTTGCACAGAGTGGCCCCGATCCTCCTTTTCTGGGGTCCCTCAGCGGGGCTCCTGGCTCCTCCTCTTCTCGAGGGCCCCATCTGAGAAGTGATCTCCCACGGGGCTCTCGTGCGGGCGCGCTCCCGAGTCACTGGATTTGACAGCAACACTCGGCTCCACCCCCCGGGCCTTGGATTTGATTGACAGCAGCGGGAGCCAATGGCAGCACTGCTATCAACCTTCCAATCAGGACCCGATTCATGTGCTGGAGCGGGTGTGTGCTCGTCCCCAGCGCTGGAAAGACCGGTTTCAGGTAAGTAGAAGGGGGGGCTCTGGGGGGTCTGGTGCACTACAAGAGGTTTTTCTCGAGGGTTTACAAAGAGTAAGTTCGCCTTGAGGCCATTCAGTTCGCATTTGAAGCGCTTTACAAATCTTTCATTCATTATAGAAAATCTGTACGATGAACTTACACTGGACCCCTCCCCCTCCCCTGCTGTACTGGAGTCCCGCGATCCCCCGCTGTCAGGCACTGTGACGTCACCGGTCCGGAGATTTGAAATCTCCGCAGACTTTCTCTCCTCCAGTGCGGACAGGATGGACTAGGCCAGTGGTTCTCAACTCCAGTCCTCGGGACCCACCAACAGGTCAGATTTTAAGTATTACCTTGGGGAGATGCAGACTAGAATACTGCAATCACTGAGCAGCAAGTGATATCACCTGTGATGTATTTCAGCTATCTTGCAAACCTGGCCTGTTGGTGGGTCCTGAGGACTGGAGTTGAGAACCACTGGACTAGGCGGATTCTGATTGGTCAGGAGATGCCGATAAATTAGATTGCCTCCTATCTGTACACACTGAG